>VDFB02086081.1:260182321-260245997 GCA_007258455.2 Sequoia sempervirens
TTTTCATAGAGAACCAGGTCTCCGAGTTTAAAGGTCCAAGGAAGCACATTTTGATTATATTGTCTTGATAGCGATCATTGATAAGCTTTAAGATGATCGAGGGCTTCTAATCGGTTCTCATCGAGCATCTCTAGCTGATGCAAATGATTGACCTGGTAGGTTTCATTGTCAATTAACACTTTAAGGGAAACCCATAAAGACCGAATTTCTAACTCTAAAGGCATGATAGCTTCAGCACCATACACAATATTGTAAGGTGTTGTACTCATTTATGTACAAACACTCATTGGATAGGCCCACAAAGCATGTGTTAATTGAATATGCCAATCCTTACCGTGCTTATTAACTATTTTATGAAGAATGAGCTCAAGAGTTTTGTTAGATGCTTTTGCTTGGCCATTAGATTGTGGATAGTATGGCATAGAAAATCTATGTTGGATATGAAATTTCTCTAAGAGTTTCTTTAATTCCTTATTCTTGAATGGTGTGTCATTTTTAGAAACAAGTGTAGCAGGCAATCCAAAATGAGAAATGATTTTGTTCATAAGAAAGTTACAGATAGCTTCAACATTTTTGGATCGTAGTGGAATAGCTTCAACCCATTTTGTGAAGTAATTCATGGCGGTGATAATAAAGGTATGTCCCTTGGAATAAGGGGGTGATATTTTTCCAATAATATCCAATCCCCTTTTTGTGAACGGCCAAGGAGAGGTTTGATTTTGTAACTCTTGGGCAGGTGCATGAATAAGATGATTGTGTTGTTGACATTGAAGGAACTTTTTAACAAAATTGAAGGAATCTTGTTCCATCATTTTCCAATAGTACCCCATGTGTACCAATCTTCTTGCCAGGGATATACCACCAAAATGTTCACCCTTGAAGCCTGAATGGGCTTCCTTAAGGGCAAGGGGTATTTCCACTTTAGTGAGACATCTCAGAAGTAAGCCATTAGAAGATTTTCGATAAAGAACATTGAATAAAATGACACATGTTGAAATCTTTTGTATATGAGTGCGATCATTTTTTGTCGCATCATCAGGAAATTTTCCAATCTTTAAATAATTATAGATACTAGAGAACCATTCTCCCGAGTCTACGTGAGAACACACAAAGGATTCAGATTCAGGTTGATCGGAAACTGTAGGGGTTTGTAGGACCTAAACCACGAAGTGGTATTCTTTCATATCCTCTTTTGAAGGTACAAAGGAAGCAGTGCTTGCCATGGCATCGGCATGTCTATTTTCCCTCCTAGGGACACTATCTATTGTGAAAGAGGATAATTGATTAAGCAAGGACAAAGCAAGGTCTTGGTACCAGGACAACTTACTTTGTTTAGCTTGATAGATTCCCATAATTTGATTCACAACAAGCTCAAAATCACCTAGCACACGAAGATGCTTGATTCTTAGTGCAATCATGGCACGCAAGTCAGCAATAAGAGCTTTGTACTCAATGATATTATTGGTGCAAGGAAAATCTAATTGAAAGGATAGAAGGACGGGTTTACCTTCGACTGATATTAAGACCACACCTACTCTAGAGCTAGTCTAACACCTCAATCCGTCAAAATACATTTTCCATTCAAGGTCATAATTAATCATGAAAATATTCTCATCAAGAAAAAAATCTAACCCTGGGAAGGAACGGGATGATGGAGCGTCTACCAATTGATCGGCAACTGCTTGAACCTTTATTGACTTCTAAGTAATGAACTTTATATCAAACTCAGAGAGCAACATAACCCATTTCACTAATCTCCCAGCAAGGTCAGCACTAGAGAATAGATGCTTTAAGAGATCCATTTTTACTATGACATGTGTTTCAGCATGGAGAAGATAGTGTCTCAACTTCTACATAATGAAGGCAAGAGTGAGGTATTGTTTCTCCATGGAGGAATAGCAAGTTTCATAATCAACTAGAACACAACTAATGTAGTAGACCACTCTCTCTTTCCCTACATCATCATATTGAGCTAGCAAAGTTGCCAAGGCATTTGGTGACGCAGTGAGGTAAAGAAAAAAGGGTCTATCTTGCATAGCCGGCATCAATACAGGAGGTTTGGACAAATAGGCTTTGATTGACTCAAAGGCTTTCTAGAACTCCTCAGCCCACATGAACCGAACATCTTTTTTCAATAGATGGGTGAAAGGAAGGGTACAATCAGTGAATTGAGATATAAATCTATAAATTTCCTGAATCTTCCCTTGTAAACTTTGTAACTTGGTGACATTCTTTGGTGGAGGCATGTTAACAATGGCATCAATTTTATTCGTGTCAACCTTGATTCCACAGTGAGACACTATGAACCCCAAAAGCTTGTTGGCATCCACACCGAAGACATAATTATGGGGATTTAGTCTCATCTTATAGAGTCAAATCCTTTTGAAGATAAAACGGAGGTTCTTCACATGAGCTTCATGGGTTATCAATTTCACCAAGATGTCATCAACATAGTATTCTAAGATCTTATGGACAAAATTATGGAATATCAAGGTCATCACCCGTTGGTAAGTCATTCCCATGTTCTTAAACCCAAAGGGCATGACTACATAACAAAAGGCACCCCAAGGGGTAGTGAAGGAGGTCTTATACCGATCCTCAAGGTTAATACAGATCTAATTGTAACCTGAGAAGTCATCCATAAAAGATAGCAATGCATGGCCTATAGTCGAATCCACAATCATATCTATATTAGGCAATGGAAAATCATCCTTAAGAGAGGCATTATTAAGATCTCGAAAGTCAAAATATATATGAATACGATGATCAGGCTTACTAACAACAACTATATTCGAGAACCAGGGGGAGTAGTCAATCAGATGGATAAAGCCTGCTTTCAATAGCTTCTCTATCTCAATTTTGACCATCAATGCCAACCTGGGATTGATCTTTCAGATATTTTGCTTAACTGGCTTGGCATTGGGACACAGGATGATATTGTGAACCACTATAGAGTCCCCAATACTAGGCATAACCTCGTATGTCCAAGCAAAAATATCAGGATGAGAATGTAAGAGATTAGAATGTTTGTCCACCTCCTTCGAAGAAAGACACTTCCTAATCTTAATTACTTTTTTTGAGGACTTAGGATCCATAGAGACTTTAGTAGTATCTCCTTTAAGGAGAGAACTATGATCTTCAGGATGGGATATCAAAACATCATTACTAATGTTAGATAGATGGTCTTCCTCATCAATACTCAAGACAGATTCTACAAAGTATGCTTGTCTATGCAGGAAATATGGAAACCATCTTTTGTGATGGAAATAAGGAAATATTCATCCAGTGCTTTTTTTGAAGAGAAGAAATCTAAGGGTATTTTCTCAGCCTACTCCCTTTCCTCTATCAATTCAGGATGGACCAAGCTCAATGGCTCGGCAGAAATCATGTTAACACTCCACCAAGGTTTTTGCTTAGAATTTTCAATAGAGCATCCAAAAACCAAATAGTGCTTTCGTGGTTTAAACTAGATAGGGACTTGGATTCCTTTCCTTGTTTGATACACCCTAGGCATTTCTTCCCATAGCCATATCAAGATGCAAGTTCATATCCAAACCCATAACAAGTTTGCAAAACTTCAGGAGGTGGCGGCTCTACGTAGAGTGTTTCATTACACCAATGGATGTTGAATGTCTCTACAGGAGCACTCCAACCTTCTTTACTAGATTCACAAATATTATCCTCCTTCATAGGAGTGGAATTACTCTCCTCAGCAGAGGAAGGAGTGGTCTCCTAATCAGCGTCACACTTCTCTTCCCTAGCAAGAGTATTGTCCATTTTTGTGTTAGAAGTACCTAGAAATTCTATGAAAGAGGGGCTTGCCTTGTATTCCATGATGAATAATCCAAAGAATTCCAAGGAGCCCCAATCATCACCAAGGAAATCATTCAATTGAGAGGAAGAAGGGGAAGATGGGGGAGACTTAGGGTCTTCTTCTTTAGGTGGTTCATCCTCAACAACACACTCTGGGAACAATGTCCATAGAGGGTATCAATGAAGAACATGCCATAGCATCAATGGTTAAGGACAAAATATAATTCTTGAGAGTGGATACAACTGAAGCACGACCAGCTGTTGCTAGCTCACAAAGGTGAAAAACTTATGGATTTTCTTTAACCATAACCACCTGATTATTTGTGAAAAACTTTAAAGAATGGTGTAAAGCAGAGTTCATGGCACCCATAGCATGAAACTGGGGTCTCCCTAAGAGAAGATTGTACGATGATGGACCAGGAATCAGATAAACCAAGGTAGGAAAGGTAGCAGGACCTAGCTACAAAGGTAGTATTATTGTACCGAGAGCTTGATGACTAGTGTTATCAAACCCACAAATATACAAGGAAGAAACCGCTAAAGAAGATGAATCAACTTTAATGTTAGGTAATAGGTCGATATCACAAATGTTGAGATCTGAACTAGTTTCAATGAAAGTAGGCCTAATACCAATATTATTAACATTAATTATAATCATCAAGGGATCTACTTGCTTCTACACATATGGAGGCGAGAGTTCTTATGGAAGGAATGTAATATTCAGAAAATCCACTTGAATATGATCCAAAAATGCATTAACATCCATGGGCCTAGTGGAGGCAGGAAATACAATCTTTTGTAAAGCTTCCTAAAGCATCTCTTGGTAAACCAGAATAGTCTGAAGCAAATCCCAAAGTGAGATCTTAGTCAGAGTAACAAAAAGTTGCTCGATAAGATCATAATCACCTAGTGCTTTAATCACAGGTTTAGGTGTTGATGGAAGGTTTGGTTGGGAGGGAGGTAACGAAGTAGGAACTTGAGTGGGTTGTGATGTAGGAACAAAAGGTTGTTGATCCAATTTCTACTTATTTCTAGTCTGTAGCTTTCACGAACCTCGAATATAAGTCTGATGAATCAATACAACACGAAATCCCATAGACAAAACAATTCTCCCTATAGGATGAGTCAGTTAGGTTCATGTAAATGATGGGTTTCTTAGGGCTTGGAGGAGCCACAAAGACTATAACCACATTTATTGACTCCTCGGCTTGTAGAGGGGAAGTTTTTTTAGAAGATTTGTAGAAAGAGGAGAGTGCTTCCAAGAACTCATCTAGAGTGTCTTCCAACATATTGAAATCTTCCTTAGAAAAGGGATAATCATAAGCATGCAACATCGTGAAAATAGATCCGACGTTTTCACATCAGGTTCACCAAAAATATGATAGAATAGGGATTCGCTGCATATGAGTCTCTTCGTTCTCAAGAGATCACCAAAGAACGAATTTCCCTTATACACCTCAGCATAAGCAAATTGACAAAATGGTAAAAAATTATATCCAAGTTATATTTCTGAGAAAACTACTTTAGATCCTGAGATAGTGAAACTCTAATATTTTTGCCTCAAATGAGTGAGCTCTTAGCCAAAAGACAGTAGCATGATTTCAGGATGCCAGTGTGGTGTGCTGGCACCCTAAGCAATAGAGGGCTCAGGAGCTTAAGTGGATGGAACCAAGTTTCACTTCTAAGCTTGGATCTAGGATGTACTAAACGAAATAAACAAACAGGAAGCCAAAAGCTATAACAAACACATGGGGACTTTGAGAAAGCTTTACCTCTTACTGGACGTTTGGGTCTTCACTCCAAGCTCTACTTTGCAACCTACACACAGAAGAATGAGGGGAAAAGGTTGGGGCTATATAGAGGTATGCCTCAGTCAAACCCCTATTTTGGTGTTCCCACCTCCACGAAAAACCAAGTTGGAAAGGAGTGCAAATGAAGTAAACAAAGCGTGTGGTGAAAGAAAAACCCACTTCAAGAGTAGAACCCGCACCACGAAATAGTAAATGAACAAGTAGGAAAGGAAAGTGAGAGAGAGAGAGAGCTACCAACCTAGACCCTCTCTGAAGCACAGAGACGCATTGTTGAGTGCTTGCTTGAGATTTTTTGCTGCTAGAAGGACCTTAGTCTAGCATGGCTTCACTTGTGAGAGTGCTACTATCAAGGATGAAGAGAACTCAAAGATGGAACAAAATGTTAAGAGAGATTGAATGAATGATTTCCAACCCAAAATGAGAGAAAGAAAGGGGTTTTTGATGCATGCAAGGGCAGAAAAGAGTCTTTTCATCTTAAATTTGACCACTAGGACATGTGTTGAGAGAGTCAAGATTCTAGATTCCCTAGTTCAAACATAGAAAACTGACAGGATGCTAGCATGTCACATAGAAGTTCATGCACCGTGCAGGCATCCAAAGCCTAGATTTTTGAGAAACGTGTCATTAGGCTTCTATTGCTCTACCAAAATTTTGCAAGGAGTCAAAATCATGAAATTACAACTCATGGTATTTTTTTCATTAATGCTCTAAGGTGTCATAAATGCTAGGAAAAAGTGCAAAAATGTGGAATTGCCCCTAGGTGCAATTTTGCAACATTACAAGCACCACAGAGGAAGAGTTTGCTCCAGCTAGATGAAAAGCAGGAGGTAGGTGTTGCAAAGTTATCATTGATAGTGGTAGAACAAATAACCTAGTTTTTGAGGAAATGGTGACAAAGTTGAAGTTGGAAAGAAGAAAACACTTGAAGCCTTACATGATAGCTTGGATTCAAGATGAGCACAAGATACTAGTAAGTGAGCAATGTTTAGTACAATTTCATATAGGATCATATCATGATGAAGTACTATGTGATATTATGTCGATGGGTGTATGTCATATGTTGTTGGGTAGACCTTGGTAGTATGATAAGAAAGCTATACATGATGGGAGAAAGAATACCTATACCATGACATCTAATGGAAAGAGAATCACCTTGACTCCTTTGGAAGATGAACCTAAAAGTGAAGTATGTGGTACAACTAGAATCAATTTGGTAGATGGAAGGAAATTTTTGGATGGATTGAGACATGAAAACATGTGTTTTTCTTTGATTCCAATGAATTTTGGAGCCCTAGATGCAAAGAGAACCACCACAAGAGAAGAAGAATCACCAGAGAAGGAAGTCACTAAATTATTGACAGAGTACTAGGATCTTGTATCAGAGAATGTGCCTAATGGATTACCACCAATCTGGAGTATCAATCATCATATAGATCTTATTCCAAGAGATATTTTTTCAAACAAAGCTACACACCATACACCAGTAGAGAATGTGGAGCTAAATAGACAGATACATGAACTGTTAAAGAAAGCATTGATCAGAGAAAGTATGAGCCCATGTACAGTACTAGTTGTACTTGCACCTAAGAAAGACAAAGAATGGAGATGTTTATAGATTCAAGAGATATCAATAAGATCACGATGAAGTATAGATTCACATTGCCTAGGATGGATGACATCATGGACAGTCTGAGTGAAGCGCAGTATTTCACCAAGATAGACCTAAAGAGTGGATACCATCATATCAGGATCAGAGAGGGAGATGAATGGAAGACTTATTTCAAGAAAAATGAGGGATTGTATGAGTGGTTGGTCATGCCATTTGGACTAACTAATGCACCTAGTACATTTATGAGGTTGATGAATAAAGTCTTGAGGAAATTTTTGGGAAAGTTTGTCATTGTTTATCTGGATGATATTATGATTTTCAATAAGATGAAGGAAGAACATCTGGAGCACATCAGACAAGTATTTCAGAGGCTAAGAGAAGAGAAGTTGTTGATAAACATCAAGAAGTGTAGTTTCATGAAGGAAGAACTAGTGTATTTGGGATTTGTGATATCTGCGAAAGGATTTTAGATGGACGCTGAGAAGGTTAGAGAAATAGTTGAATGGCCTACACCTATGAACATTGGAGAGGTAAGATTATTTCATGGACTAGCAAGTTTTTACCGAAATTTCATCATAAATTTTAGTAGTATTTGCACACCTATGACAAAGACAATGAGGGGTAACTGAAAGGAATTCAAGTGGACATCCGGAGCACAAAAGAGTTTTGAGTTGTTGAAGCAAAAGGTGACAGAACAACTTGTGTTAGCACTACCGGACTTTTATAAGGTATTCCAAATAGATTGTGATGCTAGTGGAAGTGCAATAGGAGTTGTGTTAAGTTAGGAAGGGAGACCAATAGCCTACTTTGGTGAAAAATTGAATGATGCTAGGAGAATATATTCAGTTTATGATCAAGAATTCTATGCAATAATACAAGCCTTGAAGAAGTGGAGACATTACCTATTGTCTAAGGAATTTTTGTCATATACGGATCATCAAGCTTTACAATATTTGAATACTCAAGGGAAATTTACCCATAGACATATCATATGGGTAGAATTTTTGCAGAGTTACACATTTTTGTTGAAGCGCCAGAGTGGAAAGTCAAACAAGGTTGCAAATGCATTGAGCAGGAGAAGAAGTTTGTTGACAAAGATGAGAATTGAAGAATTAGTTTTTGAAGAACTAAAGCATGTGTATGAGGATGACATGGATTTTGCTAAGGTGTGGAAGGCTTGCAAGGAACCTATAGAGACAAATAGAAGAAAATGGTTGGATTATTTCATTCAGGAAGATATGTTATTCAAGAACAATCAGTTATGTATCCCTAGAAGTTAAATGAGAGATAATTTGATCAAGGAAAAGCATTGTGGAGGATTAGCAGGACATTTTGGAATTGATAACACTGTAGCATTGGTGAGTGAGAACTACTTTTTTCCACGGTTGTATAAGGATGTTAGGAAATATGTTCAAAGTTCTAGGATTTATCAATTTGCAAAAGGAAATAGTTAGAACACTGGAATGTATACACCATTGACAATACTAGAGAAACCATGGGAATACATTAGCATGGATTTTTTGTTAGGATTACTGAAGACACTAAGAGGATTTGAATCTATATTTGTGGTTGCGGATAAATTTTATAAGATGGCATAATTCATACCTTGTAAGAAAACCAATGATGTAGTACATGTTGTAGAACTATATTTCAAGGAGATTGTGAGATTACATGAACTACCAAAGAGTATAGTATCAAATAGAGACACTAGATTCATTGGGTATTTCTGGAAAACATTGTGGAAGAAGATGAAGACAAATTTGAAATATAGTTCAGCATTTCACCTACAAATAGATGGATAAACAGAAGTGGTAAATCAGAGTTTCAAGAACATGTTAAGGTGTTTGACTGAAGGTAAAGCAGGAAATTGGGACTTAATACTATCGCAAGCAGAATTTGCATACAACAATTCAGTAAACTGGAGCACAGGGAAGACACCATTTGAAATTGTGATAGGACAAAAACACATAGGAATAGGGAGTAGAAAAATTAAGAGATATCAGCATGGAGAGTAAAAGGAGTGTAGAGGTCGAAGAATTTGAAAGATTCATGGAAATAATGCATACTCATGTCAAGGAGCATCTAGACAAGATGAACAATACCTACAAGGAGAAAGAAGATGAGAAGATAAGACATAAGGAGTTTGCAATGGGAGAGGAAGTAATGGTATATATGAGAAAAGAGAGATTTCTAGTTGGGACATATAATAAGCTAAAGATTTAGAATTTTGGACCTTGTAAGATCATCAGGAAGTTTGATTCTGTAAATGCCTATGAAGTGGAACTACCAAAGGAATTTGACATATCACCTATATTCAACATTGTAGACCTATACCAATTTCACGAAGGAGAGTCACTAGAGGACAAAGAAGTTGGTTTGTCGGACCAGATAGCACATCATCCAAAGGAAATTGAGGAAATTTTAGATAGCAGAGTTGGGCGTAGTACCAAAGGAAGGCAATACAAGGAGTATCTAGTCAAATGGAAAGGAATACCAGAAGAAGATTCATCATGGATTTCTTAGGCTGAGGTGGACTGCATTGGTTTTCCTCTAGCCCCAGGAAAGTGAGAGGCTCACTTTTCTTCAACCTCGAGTGTCCGATGCAGGAGCATCCCAGGTTGCAAGCAATCTTGCGTCAACCAAAAATATTTGCATTCATGTTTTTCTTGCATTTTAGTAGTTAACTTTCAGGACCCAGTCTCAGTATTCCAAACCACATTATACCACATTGTAACATCAGAGCTCACGGAGCAGGATATATGATCTTCATTGCAACATGTACATCATATCCAAAATTCAATTGTTTTGGATATCCCAGTATGAAGACATCTCTAACAGAATATCAGATATAATTGGACAAAGAGCATTCACAGACCAGTCTTGGCTTTTCAAGTGTGCGGACCTATCCTGTGACTTGTTGAGCTCAGGAAACCATTTCATAAGGATGCACATTCATCGAGGAACCTTCATTCCAATATGCATCATGTTTTTCCAAGGATCAAAGGAGAATCATATGTTTTTTCTGACCTTCACACGTTTCATCAACTTTGGGGTTTGAGACCCTTGAAGCTGACGTGGACCTTTTTCAGAGCTAGGAATTTATATATATATATATATATAATCATTGTGTACTTGTATTAGGAAGTGGTAGTAGTAGTAGAAGCGATAGAGTGATAGAGAAGTAGGAGATAAGGGCTTCGACTCGCATTGTATTTCTAGGATTAGCACCATACCATTTTGTAATTTGTAAGCCAGAAGACAGCGCATGTTGCATGTGAATAATTGATTATTATCTATATATCCATGTGGGATTGTTATTCCAATTCTTTGATTTTCCGTTGTGTTTACTCTTTCTACAAGGTTGGATAGTCCTATTTATGGACCCTCCATCATTGACTGCACCATAAACCCTATATAGGATACATTGATACTTCAAAAGAATTTGAAGGAACTTGAAATTCTACAAATATATGTCAATTAAATACTTGGATTATAAATAGTAGTGTGACCAATGTAACCCTTGTTGAGCAGAGCAGGAATGAGATAAGCAGCAATGAATCATATGCCTCCTGTCACACACATCTTCTTACCATTCTTTGTCACTCTTTACTGAAATGCTTCTCCATTTTGGAGGGCTATGCCTAAAAATAAGGTTTTGATGAACGTTTTATAGTCTGTTTATTAAAATGAAAACTCAATTTTGGTGGGCTACACTTGAAAATAAAATTTTGACGAAATTTTAAGAGTATGTTTATTAAAGATTTAGAGTAATTTGGCAGGCTATTGATTCTTAATTTTTTAAATGATCTATTTAAATGGATGGTGACTGAATAAATGACTAACTATTTAGTCATTTTTATTTGTGTGACTAAATATTTTTTTATTCAACAAACAAATTAGTCATTTATTTAATCATTTATAGTTGATTTGCAAAAAATTAGTAGAATTTAGTCATTTTTAGTTGTTGTGACTAAAATTTTTAGTCGCATAGTCATTTATTTTCCAAATTCTACTAGTGCTAATCCCTCAACACTATACCCTCAATCCTCAACCCTAATCCCTCAACCCTCAACCCTAATCTCTTATCCCTTAAACCCTTAATCCCTCAAACTCTAATCTCTTAACCCTTAAACCCTTAATCCCTCAACCCTCTAACCTATACATTAAACTAGGTCAACCCTCAATTATCAAACCTCTACTCTATACATTGGACCCTCAATGCTATACCCTCACTCATAATCCCTCAACCCTTAAACCCTTAATCCCTCAACCCTTAAACCCTCAAACCCTCAAACCCAATCCATCAACCCTAATCCCTCAACCCTCAACCCTAATCTCTCAACCCTTAGACTCTTAATCCTAAAACCCTTAATCCCTCAACCCTTAAACCCTTAATCCCTCAACCATTAAACCCTTAATCCCTCAACCCTCTAATCTACACATAAAACCAAGTCAACCCTCAATTCTCAAACCTCTGCCCTATACATTGGACCCTCAATCATTTATCCTCAACCCTAATCACTCAACCCTATACCCTCAACCTCAATCCCTCAAACCTTAAACCCTTAATCCCTCAACCCTTAAACCCTCAAACCTAATCCCTCAACCCTATACCCTAATCCCTCAACCCTCAACCCTAATCCCTCAAACCTTAAACCCTTAATCCTTCAACCCTTAAACCCTCAACCCTTAAACCCTTAATCCCTCAACCCTCTAACCTATACATTAAACTAGGTCAACCCTCAATTCTCTAGCCTCTACCCTATACATTAGACCCTCAACCTTATACCCTCAACCCTATACCCTCAACCTTATACCCTCAACCCTCAACCTTTAATCCCTCAACCCTCTACCCTATATATTAAACCCAAGAAACCCTCAATTATCAAACCTATACCCTATACATTGGACCCTCAACCCTATAACTTAATCCCTAATCCTTTAAATCCTCAACCCTTAAACCCTAAACCCTTGACCCTTAACCCTTGAAGCCTTAAACACTCAACCCTTAAACCCTAATACCTTAACCTTCAAACCTAATCCCTATCCCTAAAGCCTCAATCCTCAACCCTTAAACCCTCAACCCTCCACCCATCTACACTATATATTAAAAATCCTTAACCCTAATTCATCAACCCTATTTCTTAAACCCTAATCTCTTAATGTTCAACCCTTCAACCCTAAAACCTTGACCCTTAAACCTTAAAGCCTTAAACCCTCAAACCTTAAACCCTAATCCCTTAACCCTCAACCCTAAACTATTCCCATCAAGCCTCAAGCCTCAATCCTTAAACCTTCAACCCTCAACCCCTCTACCTTATACATTAAACCCTTAACCCTAATTCATCAACCCTATACCTTAAACCCTAATCTTTTATCACTCAACCCTTAAACTTTAATCCCTTAAGCCCTCAATCCTTAAACCCTAGTCCCTTGACCCTTAAACCTTAGAGCATTAAACCCTCATCCCTTAAGCCCTAATCCCTTAACCCTCAACCCTAAACCATATATCTAAAGCCTCAACCTTCAACCCTTAAACCTTAAACCATAAACCCTCTACCCTCAACACTATACCTTAAACCCTAATCCCTCAACCCTTAACCCTTAATCCCTCAAGCCTTAAACCCTTAAACCCTAAACCCTCAAACCCTAGATACCCTTAAACCCTTAATCGTAAAACCTTTAAACCCTATACCCTATACGCTTAACCTTGGACACTCATCTTTGAACATTATCCCTTAACCTTAAAACCTATACCCTATACCCTATACCCTATACCCTCAACCCTATACATATGCCCTAAACCCTCAACCCTCATCCATATGCCTTATACCCTCAACCTTAAAACCTGAACCATATAACTTAGACACTCAACCTTGACTCTTATCCTTCAATTGTAAACCCTCAACCATATACTTAAGCCCTAATCCCTCAATCCTCAACCCTGTACCTTAAACCCTAAAACCTACACCCACAAACCTCATCCATGTACCCTATAACCTCACCCTTATACCCTAAACCCTAAATATTGTACCTAAACCCTATACTTAAAACCCAAACCATACACTCTCAAACCAAGTCACCCTATGCCCTATACCCTCAATCTATATCATAAACCCTAAACCAAATATCATAAACCCTAATCCCTATACCATACACACTTAATCTTATACACTCAACAAGTTAAATATTATCCCTCAACTGTAACCCTCAACCCTCAACCCTATACCTTAAACCCTATACCCAAAAACCTCAACCCTATAACCTATACCCTTAGGTCCTTATATAACCTAAACCCAAAGCCCTTACATACATACATACAAGCATACATATATACATACATACAAGTATACATACATACATGCAAGCATACATACATACATACATACATACATACATACATACATACATACCTACATACATACATATAAGCATACATACATACAAGCATGCATACATACATAAATACATACATAAATGCATACATACATACATACATACATACATACATACATACAAGCATACATACCAGGGATAACTTTAAGAAACCCCCACCCCTCAGCAAAGGTGTAAAATCCTTGCGAATCTTTCCTTTTATTTGAAAAAAATTATTAATTTTCTTGGCAAATCTATACACATTATTTTAAAAAATTGTAAAATCCTAGAAAATATTAATGAATAATTAGCAAAATTAATAATCACAGTGGTGAATCCTAGTGAATAATCACTAAAAATATTAATTACAATGGTGAATCTCTCCTTTAAAAATTTGTATAGTTGGTTGCCGCAGTTCCCCCATTTTTATTTTTATTTTGTAATATTGAAGTAGGGGCCCAGGGGTGGCAGCCATCGGTGGGGTCAAGGGCTAGTGCCCCTTGTGGGGGTCAAGGAGGAAAATCCCCCTTATGGGATTTGAGGGGGTCGGGGACAACGGCACACACTATTAAAATTCTCACTTTAAAAAAAAGACTATATGAAAAAAAAGACTATTGGAGCACAGATGGGTTAAGCATTTTTTTAAATTCTCACTTTAAAAAAAAAGACTATATGAAAAGTGAAATTGTTACCATCAATTAGCTTTTTAATCAGATGGTTGTAGGTTGACTCTGCAACCTATATGCATGTGCCTTTTAAAAGGCCTGTTGAGGCTCGAAATTTGTTTTGGGCCACACAATTAAATATAATCCTATGGCCCAAAACAAATTTTGGGCCTCAACAAGCCTTTTAAAATGCATGTGCATATAAGTCACAGAATCAACCTACATCCATCCGATTAAAAAGCTAATCGATGGCAATAAATAAAAGCCCTATTCAAGGCTAAAATATCCCTAAAATGAAATGGTAATTTATTATTAGTGGTGATATTGCCCCAAAATTAATGGTAGGAATATAATATTACTGGCGAATATAATTAATATTTGTAATAACAATATAAATTAGTGGCGAGTTAGTTCCAATGACACATCATTTAAAAAATAATGCATAGGTGAATTAATCAAGACGAAATTATTTTTTTGTAAAAACCTAGCGATTCAACATCCTTTTTAGCTTGTACTATTTTCCATTTCTAGAGGTCTTATTTCAATTATTCGCCAATTGGAAAAGATTCGCCACTAAATTTTTCCGTGATACATACATACAGGAAAAAATACATATATACATATATACAAGAATACATACATACATACATGAATACATACATATAGGAATACAGGCATACATACATACATACATACATGCATACATACATACAAGCATAAATACATACATGCATACATACATAAATACAAATATATATACAAACATGCATACATCAAACATACTTGAACATAAAACATTCCAAGTGAGACATAACACAAGCACATTATAACACCCTCGTGTTATGACAAGCATGATAAACACACACCAAACTATTTCAAAAACAAAAAAATGCAAAACAAAACATAATGCAAGCGCGTTATAGTTTTCTTGTGTTATATGTTGCTTTGGATTACCAACCTAAAGGCTTGGAGTTCCTTCCCAATGTCCAAAGATGTGTTTTTGCATATACTACAAGATTTCATCTAATCACATTCATGCTAATCATTAGGTTCGCATGTGTTTCAAGGTCAAACAAATTGAACACCTAGGTAATGTTAGGCTCTCTCTTAGCTATTTCACATTTTTATAATGTTAAGCCTTTCATCTTTAATTTATTTTGTTTGTGTGTCTATTTTTTGGCAAAAACCAATGTTTGGTATTTTTTTCTTTATAATTTAACTGTTTCATTAAAATTTCAAATAAATTACATTTTTAGAAATTAGACTCCATTCTACACATATTAAAAAATTGATTTTCAATTATTTTTCAAAATTTATAGGGGTAGCACAGCCAAAATTCTATTTTTCAGGATGTGTCCACTTTGAAAATTAGTAGAAAATTAAATATTCATTAAAAAATTATCAAAAAATGGGCATAAACTACATGTTGTTAGCTAATTTCTCACTGAAGCGATTTTAAAAATACCAAAAAAAATTAACCTTTTGAGGGAGCCACAAAAGATGCTATGTTATGTTTTTTTTGACAAAAACAACACCAATATTTGTGGCTCCCTCTTTTGGACCCCTTAATTTATACCATTTTCAAAAAAATAGTAGTTTAGAAAGAAGACTCGAAGCACTTGCTACATTGTTTTTGTTGCATCTTAAAATTTTGAGTGTAACTATCCTCAATTTCTCATCCAAGGTCATTATTTTCTGATTTCAAACCAAAAAAAAGTGGCCACTTAAGACCCCTTTTTGGCCCCCCATCTTTTTGCACTTACCTTACAACAACAATAAAAGATGAGGTAAATTTTGAATTATCTACATTTTGTAATTGTGAAGTGTATGATTTTTTTGCATCAAATTGAATTGAAGAGAGTAGAGGAGGAAAGCATCAAAGTGTTAAGGGTTGAGGTGCAACCTAGAAAAATCCATTTCATTGGTATGGAAAGAAGAGATAGTGAAGAGGAAGAATGTTATTGGAGGAGGAGGAGGAGGGATTCTGGTGGGTTAATTTCCACAAAGGAGGAAGATGAGAATGAAATTTGCTGGAGGTGGATGGTTCATGGTGGGTTGAATACCACAAGAGAAAAAAAATAAGAGGAAGTTGTATTTGGGAGATGGAGTTCAGATTATGGTGGAAGAAATTATATGAAAGGAAATAAAAATAAAGAGAACATTTGGCGAAAGAGTATGGAAAATGTTCCATCCAAATGCTAGAAAAGGGGAAAAAATAATTTATGTAGAGTACTAATCACAACATAGGATTGTGTTGCAAGTTGTTTTCCAACTTGGAAGAGTAGTTCTACTACTCAACTCCATTTTCTGAGCCCAAGCTCACAAATTTTCTTACCTGGTGTGTCTGATGTTGGAGCATTTGGGTCCATAGGCAATCCATATCAACCCAAAAACATATTTTATCTCAATTTTGGTTTTGGTTAATTATTTTATTTGGTGTAGGGTGAAGTTTTAGTGTTTGTAGGCATAGTCAAATTTTAATGACATTGTTGTCACTATTTGATAAAATGTTGAGTGAATTTCTAGGCGAAGAGGAGGAATTTCAATTTTTATTATCTCCTTTGTATTATTCAGTTTCATGTGCTCAATAGTTGAATTGTCTTTCTTGTATATTATAAGTCTTTTATTCCAAAATTCTCAAGCAAGGAGGCATATAATTTAAAAGAGGAGAATTAAAATCAAATGGATAAAGAAAAGAAATAAAATTCTACATGAAATTCTCTTGACATTCTATTGAAAATGAAAGACATTGGAGAGGGGAGGCGTAGAGGTTGTTGGGAGGAGATTAAAATTAAAATTTAGACCAATTTCAAAATTCACTTCTGGCTGGCAGCGACAAGGGTGTGGAAATGAGAAAAATCAATCTGTTGTTGTAAGTGCTTGGAAGGGGGTATTGGAATTAGAGGAAAGACAATTCAAATTTTGGTGTGCAGAGGCATTAGGATTCTAGTGTAGCTAGAAATACAAACAAATTATTTAAAATTGTAATCTATTCTACTGTAACCAGAAGTCATAAAATTAATAAAATTGAAATTGAATTTGTTTGTGCAAATTTACATTTCCTAGTAATAATATTTTGCATGAGTTTAAATTCAAAGTGGTTTGGTTGCAAGATCGGGTAGCTTGATAAGGTTCCCCATTCTAGATCTGCATCATATCCCTAAATGAAATAGTTGTTTATAGCTTCTAATTTCATGTATAAGTTATGAGGAATTAGAATATGTATAACTCTCTTAAGATATCTAACAAGTGTAGGCTATGAAAATATATGGAAAAGTTAAGAATTAATGAGCTTATAAAAATTGGTAGGAGTGACTTACAACAATTTAAAGAGATTAGAGGATGTATTCAATAGAAAACATGATCAATTGCTAGAAGAGAACAAATATATTAATATATTGGTGACATAGTCAAGACCTAAATAAAATGGAAAACCCATTTTCAAGTTTAAGATCCCAAGAGCTAGATAAGAATCAATTAAGAATATAGAACTAGAATTACATAAAGATCCCATTAATCTAGTTCTAATTTTAGTTAAATGCAATTCTAAGAATAAAAAAAAATCACATGATAGATCACTCTAAAACATCCATATATGAATAATGAATTTCAACTAATGAAAATATTTCTTAACTATATTAAGACATAAGCCTAATTAAAAAAGGTTAAAAATAGAAAGTGTGCCCCTATATATGAATCTATCGCCCCCTAAAATTATTTTCTAAAACTGGAGATATCCATACCATGGAGATGATAATTATTTATAAAAACTTTATCTAGAATTACAAAGAGTAAACTATAAGAGAATTCATGATTGAACTACAACATTTGACACTAGAGATTACATAGATTAGAGGAGACACCGCAAATTTGGCCAAAATATCCTTTTTGCACAAAGATATTTTATATTTATGTCAAATAATTATTCCTAGATCTTCTACAAAAGTGATACTTGTCATTTGAACCACTACATATGCATCATGTAAAGAAGAGGGAATCAAATTAGTTATATTCATTTCATGATAATAGAACAACAATGGTCAAATTAGTTATTGACCTGCCATATTTCTTTTAATCTCTTGCAAAAGTCGAAGGAATACATTTACTTCACATGTTTCATTTTTATTTTATTTTCCATTTTTCAATATAAAGTAAATAAAGGAGAGAAAAGTAAAACATAATATATTAAGAGCATGATGAGTTCTTTCACATGGATTATGATGAACCTCTTTTAAGGTAAAGTGGTAGGTCCATATAATCCCATGAAATCTCGTATGCGTGGGGTCTTTAAAAAGTTTGCACAAATGAATTTGGAGTAATGAGTGTATTTCAAATGTAAGGCTAATAAACTACAAACGGACCATATATAATGTTAGGAACTTTACATAAGCAATGTGAAGATGCTAGGAGCTACAAGGAGTTGTAAAGAAATTCATTTTAATCATAAACTAGCACTTGCATGTATAGGAGGTTCAAGGGATAGCCGATAGGAAACTAATGATAAATTTTAAATATATTTTAATATTATATTACATTAAATGAAATATTACAATAAAAATATAAGAATAACAATTAGACAAATTAAATGAAGTATTAAACTACAAATTTAAACTATACAAGTCACATGGTATTTCTAAAATACAAATTGAACATAATAATTATCTCTCTTGTTGCTGTCGCTTTATTTTTGTTGCTTTGAATTTCATTCCATCATCTATCATTTCTTATTATGCTCTGCAATTTCCTTCACAATAAATTTGTTCTTATCCTATTGTTGATGCTCAATGTTTGGTTCCTCTTACTTTGAATTTTTTTCCCTTCCCTCCCCCAAGAATTATTTCAACCTCTTGCTTTAAATACAATTTTTTATATGTAATACTTTTTTTATTGTCAATTTTGGCCAAGTTTTCCACCTTCAAATCACAAAACAGCTTGCAAGTTTTCACCAAGCCCGAATCACAAAATAGCTTTGCCAAAACAGAAGCAACCACCTCTACCTTCCAAAAAAAGTTAGAACCTAATAAATAGCACTCAAACTAAAAATACTATATAACACTCAGAAATTTTATATCACTTCATTGTGATGCATTCACAATATGAATTAACACAAAAAAATAAAAAAAATAAAAAAATAATCCAGTTGATCCAAGATATGTCCACTATGATAACAAATTAGCAAACCCTGCAACCCAAGAGAAAACATTAAAAAAGTTAAAAATTGAATCTAAAATGTGAAGACTATTGAATGCAAAACCCATCGCCATAAATTTTTAAAAAAACCTTTGAACAAGGAAAACAAAATTTAAACATAGTAAATAAACTTTGGATCAAACATTCAAGAGAATACTGGATATCTAGTTTGAACTCATTATCATGCATTCTCAAAACCGAGAGATACAATAATTTCTCCAGTCCAATTCCCAAAATAGTAACAGTGACATTTTACTCTATCTCCACCCACTCTCCAACCAACCCAATAAGTTATCATTGGACCAAGACAAGCTCCAAATGCATTACAACAATACAAAAACCTTTTCCCTCCAAGTGAATATCATTGCCTCTACAACCCAACATCCATTAATTTGAAGAATTCAAAAACTATTACCTAGAGAAATAAAATTAAACCCCAATATATGAATTTCAAATCAAACATATTGCAGTACACCCAAATAATTCGTTTCATTTACTTTTTAAATTTTCTCAAAAGGAACTAATACAGTAATTTATTTATCCAAAAACCAACCCAAACCTCAAAATAGATAGAAAATCTTTAATAAATATATACACACTCTTTAATAAATATATACACAAGCGTCAAACAATTTTTTTTGTAAAAAACTATTCAATTAATATTTGTATATGAGCAATTGTAGGGATACTTTTTTCTGTTATATAAAAAAGTAAGATATTGCTTAGTACTAGTTGTGCTGGGCTCTTAAGTTTACGAAGTGAAAGAAAATGCAAATGAAAACAATCAATAGTCATTGCTTTATATGATACATAAAAAAGTGTGTTTTTTCTTTAGGCGAAACAAATGTCAGAGCAGGAGGCATCCTAGGCAAGGCAGATAACAAGTAATTCTATGTCAAGCCTCGTGGTGAAATTGTTTGTAGCATTTTCCAATTCCTGAAATAAGAAACGCAAACTTAACCCACCCAACCAGTTCCAAGAAGCGTCATCTTCCTCACGCTTGTTTGTTTTATCCTCTGTATTGCATTTTCCATATTTTGCCATATATACCCCCAATAAGAGAAACATCACAACCAGTCCACTACTAACAGCAATACTGATAATCATAACTGAGCGATTAGCCCGTTTGGAGATTCTCTTAACTTTAATATAAGCAGTGGAATTGTAAAATTTGCCTCCTGGGCTGTTAATTTGCAAAGAGTAGACACTGGACTCCAAATAACAAGCACTAGGATATTCGTCAGAGATATTATACCTGTGCAAGTGCAATTATTTAGGCAAAGAGATTTGCATTCATCTCCTGAAACCAACTCTGTTGTAGACGCATTTTCATAAGAAAAAGTAAAATAGGAAATATGGTCCATCTCCAACAACTCGTAATCTTGTGAATTGCTACTGATTGTAGACCTCTCTGGACAGACGAGAGGACTAAGTGGAACACAGCCTGAACTGGGTTTGGAGGTGTCAATTTGACTAAAAGCATCGGCCTCTGTTGGACAGCTGCACTGACCATCTGTGCAGATATCATAGTCACCACAGGTTCTAGGATACTTACATATAGTTAATAAAATAGTAGGGCCTGTCAAATAGTCAGTAAGAGACTTCCAAGTTTTTGGTTCGAAAGAATATAACTACAAATGCCCATCTGAATCAATCTTAAGATAGAGGCAATTTTTAGGTATAGAAAAATTCGATGTAATCAGAGTCGATGGATATCCAACATGATAGAAATTGAGCATCTCATGTTATCGAACTATACATAATCTATGTTAGGCAGGCGCAGGTGCCATATACATACCAAAGCTGTCCACTTTTAAGGATCCGTAGTAAAACCCTTAACTTGTAGTGGTCGGTGAAATATTTGCAGTAAGCTTCTGTCCCACCTTCAACTTCTGGCCTACCAGGAGCGTATCAGTGGGATTGTCGAAAGACTGCCACATGGTTCCATTGGAGTTGTTGAAGAGCACTAAGTTCCCTGTTTCTTCTTCTTCGATCACTAGTCCTTGAAAATCTTTAGAGGATGTATTTGTAGAACAGACCAGACTACCATCTGCGTCCTTCAACACAAGATTCCCAGACGCGGTCAATCCAAGGGTTGCGTCGTCTTGCACCAAATGCTCTATGTTTGCAGTCCATACCATATGCAGGTTGTCTGGATCAGTATAACCAGTCTGGAGATCATCATAACCAGTCTGGTAGATAACAAAAAAACTGCAAAAGAGTAGCCCGTGTCACAAGGAACAGAGTAGCAGAAGGATCCACATCCAAACCGCAGGATTTTACCGCCATAACATAACGATTAGAGTACACCCGAAACCAAGGTAGCAAGTAAATGCGTATGAGATAAATGCTTATTGACAAAATAATTTTACAAAGATATTTTTCCTATAAAAAACTGTGGAAATGATAGACGAGTCCGAGATAAAAGATCACCTGAGGAATTGATTTTAAAAGCTTTGACACGAGGAAGAAAACCAAATCTGCAGCAAACATAAATTGACCTTTTAATGAGCTTTCTAGGATTGAAAGTATATTGAGTTTACCTGCAAATAAACAAAAAAAAGAGAAGAATATGGCTTACTTGTGATAAGTCCTTCACGATCTCTTGTTATTCTTGTCCTCACGATTCCTGGATGAACAGAATTCACTATGACATTTGCCTTCATCTCCTGCAATTAAACCAGAAACTTGTCATATTATCGCTTATGCTATACAAAGCCTCAGTTGGGTGTATAACTAAAAGAGAATATCGCATTAGATTGCAGTCTAGAGGTTGTACCTTGAGTCTCAAGGAAAGTTCTTTAGTATGTAGAATATTTGCTAGCTTTGATTCAGCATATACTCGCGTAGCGTTGTACCTGTGAAGATTACAGAAATAAGTAGGAAATCGCATATCAAAATTTGTTGAATATTTTTGGAAAAGGTAGCTATTGGAAAGAGAAGCAGAGTCCTTGAATTGTTACCTTTTTGGATTGTTTAATTGGCCGAACTGAATTCCGTCCTTGCCCAGCCAACTATGAATGACAGAAGAAACATTCACTATTCTTCCCTGAATGCCTGTCTCCTCTGCCGTTTGCAACATTTTGTTCAGTAGCAATCTTGTCAAAAGAAAGTGGCCTGTGTGTACACAACACCGTTTAGAGCAGAGCAAGCATTAAAATCAATTAAAGATACTTGGCCAAGGAGAGGCCATTACCGAGATGGTTAGTGGCAAAGGTCATTTCAAAGCCGTCCTCCGATAGTTCGAACTGGTGACAAAATTTCCCAGCGTTGTTTCTGCGAATTCCGTTGTCAAATACACCACGGTTTATAATTCCCAGAAACATTTAAACCATGGAAAGACTAATTTACTTGGTACTTACATAAGAATATTGAGCGGTAAGCCAAGGGATTCGAAGTTCGCGGCAAATCTTCTTATCGATGTAAAGGAGCTGAGATCCAGTTCCATCACTATGATCTCTGCTGTGGGAGTCTCTTTCAGAATGCATGCCTTTACATCATGGGCTGCCTTCAAATTTCTGGCAGGGATTACCAATCTTGCCCCTCGCTTGGCTAACACTCTCGCTGTTTCAGCTCCAATCCCCGATGTTGCGCCTACAAACAAGCAAAACAGCTATAAATCCCTGGATGATCTGGTGGAATCATTATTGCAGACTGTCTAAGTGAGGCGTTCACGGCACGCATTCACCTAAAAATCTGATGATTTTACAGCTAGGAGATTTGATTTTTTGATATGATCTTACAAATATGAGATTCGATTTGACAGCTACGAGTTTTGTATTAAATTGCAACTCTCTCGTGGAAGAAGATCATAAATTGCAACTCTCCCGTGGAAAAAGACTCACAACTGAAAATTGTTTTCTGTAGTCGTGAAGAGGTTTAATGTCAGCGTGAGACAGGTATGCCGGCTATGTGGACTGAGAAGTCCACAATAGAAGCCTATCGGCTAATAATTAATTAATTAAAATAATAAAATTGAGATAGATAATAAGTATAGTAATTAATTATGAGAATAGGTGTATTTAGTTTCAATATTGGTTATAGATTAATATTATTGATGTTATTTTAAAATGATTTATAGCTGTCATAAAATTGATTGACATTATATCATGAATGTTTTAAAGTATGAATTAATACAAAAAAATGAAATAAATCAATTTTAAGTTTCACAAGTTTAATCTTCACTATCGCGAATCTAATTTGGTGAGCAAGATTAATTTGACACTAATCTTTACCTTTACCTTCAAAATATCAAAATCTATCAAAATAGTGTTTAGAGACACAATATCTAAATCAATAGGTAAATGAGTTCTCCTAGATCAATACACCTTTGTGGACTAAATTAATAGTGATGAAAAAGATCAAAAACAACATTCACATACATGTAGATGGACTATATAATGAGGATAATACATATTTGATTCCATTATTGTCCTTTGGAATTGAAGTATACTATTGTCATTCCCTTTTTCTCTTTGATCCTAAGGATTTTTAAATGCACAATGAACATCTTTAAATACCACCACATGTCACATGAAATGTGTATTAAGCCAACTTACAATTCTTAACTAAAGGGACTGAGAATACTAAATTTAAATTTAATTCCTTGGAATTTAAGGATCATTCTCACACTACCTAGGGTCGATTTGGATTAATCGCATACCTTGTAGAAATGATCTAAATAGGTAAAGTGTTGACTTCATGATAGAGAGAAAATGTATGGAAATCAATACTAATAAGAGAGAAATAAGGATGAATATGTAGTGAAAGTATGGGGATTAAACAAAATGGGAAAAGAAAAAATTGTATAGCAATTAGGCAATGATCCAAAATTAGCACAAGAGTCCGTTACTTGTTGATATTTTATTATATTAAGATATTCTAGTCAATATGGTCACAAAACTAAGTGGGAAATAGATGCACTCATTTCACAATTATGTTCCCCCCCCCCAACATTGATGTGCATGCAAATCTAACTCAATGATGAAAAGGGGGGTCTCTTCCTTCTCAAACCACAAATGTAAATCACTTAAATGATCTTACTTAAGTCTGAAATAAATTAGAAAAGCAAAATAATGCAGAAATTTTGCAAAAACAAAATCCAAATTTTGTATTCAAAGCTCTCTTTCAAACATTAGAGTATCTTCTCCAAAATGGAAATACAAAGATTTCAGCCTCTTGGAATGATAAATACACATTAAAAATCATATTCAAATCTGATCTTAACAAATAATAACAATAAATACAAACTATTGATTATACTCCTTCAAATCACTCTCAAACTACAACCTTCACCTTGCAAACTCCAATTTGCAAACTATATCCATCTTCAACTATGGATTCCATGATCCATTTTTGTTGTCACAACACCTTCAAACCTATCATAAACCTATAATAACAATGTCCACAACCCCTCTAGCAAAATAACTACACCTACAACAACAACCTTCAAAATCTAGCCAAGAATGGCTACCAAAACATAATCCAAATTGCCTATAATGTTCAAAAACAAGCTCCAAAAACTTCTCCAGCAAAATCATGACCAATTTGGGAAGAAACTCCCCAAAATGCATGCCAAAAACCTTTACTAATATGAAAAAATGTTTTCTTAAACCCACTCCCACCAAAATTGTCAAAATGGGAGTCCATTCCTAGATTTTAGGGAAGTTTCCAATGTAACTCCTATCAACTCACCTTGGGTGCCCACCTTTGCATGCATGATTTTAGGAAGTTTTAAATGCACTTTCCAACTCATATTCCCTCCAAGACCCACACCCAATAATATTTATTGCCAATTTTGAATATTGAAAATTTTCCAAAATTTGCCCCCTAATTTATCTCCACACCATTATCTTGCCACAAAATGACAAAGGTGTTTATTTAATAAATATTTTAATCTAACCTTAAAAATTAACCTATCAAATAAATCACCTACCCAACCTTAGAAAAAAAAATTAAATATCATTTCTGGTTGACGCAAGATTTCCAATCAACCATGGATGCTCATGCATCAAACACCCAAGATAATTTGAAATATTTCATTCAAGTTGAACTCATAAACATAATTGTAGACCTTATACTTATCCTGGACCCATATATTTACCTTATCTTTTTTAACATCTTTCTAAACCTACCTTTGCAATTTGATGTCCCTTCCATCCTTCATCATTCCTCTCTTCTTTCCTCTTTTCACAAATTCCAATTCCCACCAATTTGCACTATGGAATGTTGGAAAATCATAATCATTAATTTTCACTTCTTCAGTAAAATAAGGAAACTCATGCATTACCTCTCCCCATGTTATGACTACAACAATTGGTTCATTTTAGCCTCTATTCGATCCATGTGTTCCTCCTTCCCTATATCTCCTAGAAAGCAATTTTTAGCTACAAATTCAATGTTAGTAACACAATCAAAATACTCATCCCTTCCATATTTCTCTTCTGTATCTATTTCAATGTCAATAGCACAATCAAAATATTCTTCCCTTCCATCCTACAACAAACTATCTTTCATACAAATCTCTTTATCAAATAAGAAGTCATCAACTGATGCAAAGGGAATCTCACCAAATAAATCAACATTCACTTTTTCACCTTCTTCCTTACTTACAATTGTAATGCCTTCATTCACCAATGTACTCATTGCTGCAATACCTTCTTCTACACTAATCTCATCTTGCTCAATAAATTAGCAACAATGTTTTCACAAAAATCAGATTTTACCTCTTCTTTCTCCACTAAAACTTTCACTCTGCCCCTTTTGATCATAATCAAGACTGATGCAACTTGCATTAGAAAATCATGATCTTCATCCTCATCCATTTTAACTAATCTCCTAACTCCATTAACTAAATATTTTCTAGTTTCATTACATACCTTTCCTTCTTTATTCAAAGGTTTCAACTTGCTTTTTACTCCATCCTTCATCAAGGAGTAGGTATTGGCATACCCATCATGCACTACTTTCCTGTCAAACTACCAAGGTCTTCCCAATAACAAGTGACAAAATTATATAGACATAATATCACACAAAAATTCATCATAATAATCACCAATCTTAAATCTTACCAAGCATTGTTCATTCACCAAAACCTTCTAGTCATTCTGCAACCAAGCAATCTTGTATGGATGTGGATGCCTTCTCCATTCCAACTACAACTTATTCACCATTTCTTCAAACACAAGATTGTTAGTAGTACAACCATAGATAATCACATTACATACTTTACCTTCACATTTACATCTTATTCTAAACAAACTCTTCATTTGCATTGGTTCATTGTCTTCATTCAATAAGGCTTTCCTAATCATCAAAGCTTCTCCTCCTTCAACTTCTTCAAAGTGTGATGACCTTGCACCTTCCTCATTCACATTCATAGCTCTAGCATGGTTTTTAGATATCTTATTCATCCCTTCTTGATTGTGAGGGCAGTCATATGCTTTGTCCCTCTTCTCCACATTGGTAGCAGGCCCCTTAGAAGTGTCATCTTCCAAATCCTCTACCCGATCTTCCTCTTCCTCTAAAATTCTACTCACAAGACTTGTTTGAGCTCTCACCTCTTTCATCCTTGTTGTCCTTAATGTCTCTAATCTATTGTTCATCCTCTTTTTTTCTACATATAAATTCTAGCCTTCCCTTTTTGCTTATTCTCAAATTTCATGTTCATTATTTCTTCTACCTTCAATGCAAATCTATATACATCCTCAATGGTGTATATTCTCACTAATGCCAACTCCTCTTGTATGTTTATCTTTAACCCATTTATGTAACGGGCTACTTTCTCCTTGTTTGCTTCATAATTTCTCATTCTATTCAGAATCTTATGGAACTCTTTCATGTACTCCTTCCCAATTCTCATTCTTTGTCTCAAACTTTGCATCTTTTGAGAAAATCCAACTCATAATCTATTAGAATGAATTTTTTCTTCATTTTCTCCACCATTCTATCCCATATATATTTTTTATCTTTCCCTCTTCTTCCTCTTTCAAGCTGAATTTCTTTCCACCAAATGCTAGCATGCCCTTTTAACTTTGTCTTTGTAAACCTCACCCTATAAGGGTCTTCAATCTCCTCAAACTCAAATAAATCCTCCATGTCATTAATCCAGTCTATCAACTCTTCAGGATCAAGCTTCCATTAAAATTTGGAACCTCCATTTGATCCATTTGATCATGTTTGTAATACCCCGCATGTGGTTGTTACTTTCTAGATACTCTTTTATGTTGAGTTGTGTACTTGAGATTGTGATGGTGATTGTTTCACCTGTTTGATTTGTGTGGATTTACAGTTTAGTTTGGTTGGTTACACATGATACTGCTTATGATGATTTATGACATATGATATGTGGTGTTCGTACTATCTGGATATGTCATTGCTTTTATGTGGTACTATGTTGTGATGATATGGTTTTATGCTTATTTCTGGATATGGATTATGATGTGTATTCTAGTGGGTCTTAGTGAAAGGACGGGGTAGCATCACTCGCTTGCGAGTGCCCTGCTACGCCGCGACTACCTTTCACGGTGTGTCTATACTAAAGATTTATATGTTACTTGACATTGGTTTCATGCAGGATGCAATTACTAGACACTGACTCCACTTGCGTTGTCGGGTCTGAGCATGTCCCACAAACCCAACAGGTATGAAGTTGAAAAAAAGGAGTTGTTAAGGAAGTGTCCCCATCCAAGTTTGTCACCCCATTGTTGTGTCTAACGGTATCATCCATCTATGATCCTGTCTTCGTTCGGTATTGCTTTATGTTAGTCATTTATTTGAATCTTTGTTTATGTGTTGTTGTAATTAATGAGTATGTTTGTTTGTCTTTTTGGTAGCTCATTAATGATATTTAATTAAAGGAATTAAATAGTTACTTGAATGTGTTAAATTAATTATTAAATTTAAATTCATTAAGTTTTAAAAGTTGCTAAATTAAATGTTGTTTATTTAATTAAAGAATAAATAAATTAAGTAAATAATATATTTTTAAAAATTATAAATTATCATTTTTGCAAAATGGGATAATATGATTTAGTGATTTGTTTGTCAATTATTAAGTTGAGGATATATATTGAATAAAGATATTTTTATTAATTTATGTGACATAATTATGAGCTTTAAATCAAATAAAAATAAAAGCAGAAGATTTCATTGAAATGGAATAAAAACAAGAAAAGAAGAAAAGGACAAATGCATATTTAGTTTCTTTTCGAAAAAATTAAAAAAGAATGGAAACTTGCTTCTTGGATGGATTTTTGTTTTCAAAAATGAAAAGAGTTTTTTTTTAATTAATTGAAAAGAAGGAGAAATTTCTTAACTTGCAATTTTTGGGAGAAGAAACTAGGCTACAAAAATATTCTGGCTCTCTTGTCTTTCTCGGTAAAAAAATTTATACAGAATTGAGTCTCTTTGAAAAGTTGTTGAGGAAGGAGAAAGAAATTCGTGAAGGGTTGTCTCGAAAGAGGAAGGAGGAGTTGCCATGCACGTCACTTCATTACAGAGCATAGGACTCCAGGTTCTTTATTTGCTTTCCATCTATAATAGTTGTTCAAAAATTGAATGTTTAGATTCATATTTGTTTTGATGTTCGATAGTACATGTTTTCATGGAAAATTTATGTTGTTTGAAAACTGAGAGTGTGTGAAAATATTTTAAAATGTTTAAATTTTGTGGCTTGGCTGAATGCAAACCTTCATTTCGAATAATCGGAAAGGAATTTGTGTTTCTCCATTCTTATTTTTAATTTGAGCTAGGTGTGAAAACAATTGTTTGATTTGTTTTTTTGTCTTTATCCCATAAACTTATTTCCAATATATGATTTTCTAATTGAAACCACATTATTTCTCTTCGATTCATTTGGTTTAGTATCATTTTGTGCTAGAGAAATCGCAATTTTCGTCTAGAGAAAATCTGTGTTTGCTAGAGAAAATTGTTGTTTTACTTGGGAAATTTTATGATTTTGTCTTGGAATAAACTTTTCCACAAGGTGATAATTTAACTAAGTGTATGAAGAAGGATTCATCTACACACACCTAGTCAAACAAGATGATTTTGATTTGTTTTAAAGGATTTTCCAAAAGTCTAGTATGAAAGATTTTTCCAAGATTCTAAGAGTTGTTTGTGAGATGGGTTTTTGATTAATGCTTTAGGATGGATGAAAGTGTGGATTTTGATCCTAAGTGAACTTAGAGAGACTTGTGTTTACAAGACTTAGGTATTGAAGAACATGCTATACTTCCAAATACCTTTCAACCCTACAAAGTAAGATACTCAAAACATTGGAAAAGACTTGGATTTTGACAATAATAAAATGAGTACAAATTGGGATTGTCTTTTGAAGCACGTTTGTAAAATTTATCAACCAATATTTCCCTAACTTCGTAAAGCATAGACTAATGTTTCTTAAGATTTCCCGGACTAAAACGTTTGTGACGATTGATGAACTTTGGTTTTGGAACTTTGATCTTGTGGGAAATCATTTGAACAAACACATGTGTGGGGTTCAATTTGTCTTTTATCTTTGCTCAATGAGTTCTTTTTACCACAAACACTTTCTTGCTTAGCATTTCAAACTAAATGTCTATGTCTAAATTTCTTTTCATCCCACAAGGTCCATTATATGGGAATCAAGAGAATCAAGGCAATAGTTCCCTAATGTTGACTTTAGAGAAAGCAAATTGAGATATACGTCCAAATACTTAGAAGCCTCTAGGGATAAATCCTTAGGCACAAGCAGTAATACTTGGATTTTTCAAAGGTATTTTCCTCTTCTAAAGGGTTTGAAATTTGATGACCTTGTTAAATGTTTGTTTTCAAGATTTTGGATCCAAGCAATGTGTTTAACTGAATGAAAGATTGCACAACCCTAGGATGGAAAAGAAAATATTTGTTGAATTCCCACTTGGATAAATCTAGTTGCGCCTATTCAAAGCGGTTGATTAGAAGCTTGAGCACACTGGCTCCCCTCCACGATACTCACTTCTATGGGTCAGCCAAGCTTCAATTCTCATGAATCTCCCATGAAAAAATTTTCATCTCTACAAAGAATCACAAATATGTGGGATGGCTCTAGAGGTCTGACCTCCTGACGCCAAAAAATATTGGGATTTTTGGCTACTATACAAGGGTTCGTAATAAGGGCATCCGGTTCAAAGGACACAATGATAAACTCCCTCAAGAGGTCTCCCAACCCTTAGAACAAGGGCTTTACGCATCATAAAGATACTGGGGGAGAGCTATCATGCATCACCTTGTTGATTGCAAACTTTCCTTGCAACCACAAATTTGTATAGCGGTTCAAAAGAGCCTGGCTTATGCTCGTTACTGCTTGGGTCATTCCCTTGGGGTGAGTACTTTTTTCCCACCAAGGCGGGCCCTCTAAGGATAAACAAAAGCAAGTAAGTACATCTGTAGTTTGATCAATCTTTGTTTGCATGAACAAAGAGAGAACACACGTGATGTCTTTTCTCACACTAGCAAGATTTGTTCAATTTTAAGAGACCAAATTTGAAATGTGGAGGCAATCTTTTAGACAACTTAATTTCACTAAAATTCTTTTGATTCTCAAGATCGTCGTGAAGCGCGAGATAAGTGCATACACATTTCAATGGTATTAGCTTGTAAAAAGGATTACAAAACAAGGTAAGCACATGTTCATTTTAGACCTCAAAAACAGTAAATGGGTTCTTTTTATAGCACCAAATTTGAGTGTGAAGTTGATTGTTCAATTTTTAAGACCCAAAATCAAATCTAGTGAGTTTCTAAGGTTCTTTTTAACCCTTTGGATGTTCTTTTTAAATCCCAAATGAAATGTAGTTAAGTTCTAAAGCAAAAGATAACAAGATCCTAAAGATTGGGTTATAAGTATCCCCAAAGTGTTTAAAAACACTTGTTACAATTGTGAAATAGTGCCAGAAGAGACCTTCTCCTTGTTTCCTCCTTTTCTTTCTTGGTCACCTCAACCTACAAGAGTTGGTTATTCTATAGAAAACAGAGCCACAAAACAGTTCAATGGTCAAAGGAGATCAAAACAAAAAAGCACATGTAAAAATAAATTTGAAAAATGACCTTTTATCCAAACCCAGCGTCACAATCTGCAAAGGTGATGCTATTTGGAGCCTTCAACGTCACTCTGTGGAAAAACAAAGACTGTGATTGCGTCACTATATTAACCAGTGTTGCCCTTTGAGATTTGAATGATCCAACTTTTAGGAAAATCAACACAATGTCGTCCTTTAGATATAGAGGCAACATCGCTATATAGTGATGTTGGACTGATAGTGTCATTGTTTGTCCTCCTCAGCATCGTTGTGTCCTGAAAGAACAAAAAATAGAAAAAATAGCGGATTCGACCAAAAAAACTTGTTAATTTTGAAGGATTCGCCCTCCCTCTAGCACCAAATGTAGAATTATTTTCCTAGACCTACTCAAACATGGACAAACAAGCAAACATTAGTCCTTAACACAAGTGTAAACAAGCATTCCCCATGAAATTCATTCAAACACAAGAACATGAAATCAAAGTAAAGTAATCAAATAAACTACTAATGAAATTCTATTCTAAAAGTTCAAACCAGCATGCCATGGGGGAATTGGTGCTTCTTTGATGTGGAAAGAAGCCCTTTCCCAATTCCTTGATAAGCTTGATGATAGATGTGTGATTCTTGATGCAAAATTCCAATAACCTAGCTATGGATGATGAATTCTATGCTAACTTGGATGAAAATGTGGATGAGATTGTGGATAATGAACTTGCATAAACTTCTGTCAACTTGTGGATCCCAAATCAATAAAGAAGGCCTCTATTTATAAGGAAGAAGGATTGAAGATTGCAGAATAGGATGGATGTCAAAAAGGGACCAATGGCATTGTGCCACTTGTCTAAATGCTAATGAAGGGAGGTGGAGCACATTTTGAACAATGTGCATGTTAAATGCATGTAGGTGAATTTTGAATTTGAAGAGGTGACTTGTGTAAGAGGGGATGTAAGAGGAATTAATGCCAATTTGGCTCAAGGAGAGGACATGTGAGAGCCTTCAATGCAAAGGTGGAGGACAAAAGTCCTTTGGGAGGGAAAAGTCAAGTGGGTGGAATATTCAAATGAATATGCCACATTTGAATGAAAATAGGATAATTAGTAAATCAAATAAATTGATTTACATGTGCAACTTGCAAAAGCTATAGGAATGGGGGATTAGTGTTAGGAGTTAATTAATTTAGGATTAACTAACTTTGATGAAATTATTTTGATTGTGACATTTAATTTAAATATTTTGAATTTATTTAGATCAAATGAGAGGATATTGGAAGATTAGTAATTTAATTAAATAAAATGATTTATTCAATTAAATGAAGAACATTAGGATTAAATAAAATTGATTTATTTAATCAAAGGAAGAACATTAGGATTTAATTAAATAAAGTTGATTTATTTAATTAGAGGAAGAACATTAGGATTTAATTAAATAAAGTTGATTTATTTAATTAAAGGAAGAACATGATGAAATAATCTAATAAAGTGTATAATCTGATTTTAGGAGGAATTAAATTAATTAAATAAAGATTATTCAATTAATTGGTTAGTGTAGAAATGATTAAGGAAGAATTGGCGTTAGTGAATCAGAATCAAGTGCATGTTGTCAATCAGGATATTTCGAGTGTCTACAGTTACCATGAAAATTTTAATATCAAAGGTCATTGGACATCTAGGGATTTCTTTATGTAGAATGGGATAGAGAATTGGATAACAACAGGTTGACTAGTGGTTATTCATTTTATCTCTTTAGGGGAATTTTTTAGTTGGATGATAAGAGTTAACAATTATTTTCTCACTCCATTATTGAGGTAGAATAGATAACTACTACATTTTCTTATAAAAATCATTATGGTTATAGAGATTGTATGTGAAGATTGGTTCTATAAATTAGACAATGAAGGTTAGTTGTGAAAATTAGAGTGCATCTATTTGCCAAGAATATTTATATTTGTCCTTATATGAATCATATTGATGTAGAGTATCACTTTTAAGGATATGGTATAATGCAAAAAGGTTGTGATATAGAGGTTGACACTTTGGTGAGCAATGTAGATTCACTTGTTGTTTCAATAGACATAGATAAGATTTTTTGGTGTAGGGAAGCTGTATGGATTCTCCCCTTATCACTTATCCTATTTTATATTATTATTCACTTGTAATGTATACAAAAAGTGGGAGAATTCAAGACTAAGTGTTTTGAACATTCCTTTCAAGTTCTAGTTATAATATTACAATATTATCGTAATATTATGTAGCTAGATTATAATCTTGAAATCCTAGATTAATATTACAACAATATAATTTTGTATCTATAAATGTTTCCCATATACACCCATAATATTAATCTAGGTTCCTTGGATGAAGTGTAAGACCATCTATCATGCATTGTAGGAGCATTCAATGGGTTGGTTAGTCAACTAGGAAAATGACAATCCATTTTTGAGAGGTGAAGAGTCACAAGCATCATTAATTACACGATAGTCTTAATAAGTTGAGTACCTCTTGAATGTAAATACTTAGTGCATGTTAAGCATTGGTACAAGTTCCATATGGTTTCTTTGATAATTTTTTAATACAACTAGTTGTATTTCTCAAGCCAAAACCTTTATAAATTGGAGGCTTGGATGAGTAGATTTAAATTCACAAGTTGAAAGAATATTGTTGGATTTCTTGTATATTTTAATAAGTGGGTGGTTTGTACTATAGGAAGACATTTAGATCATATATGTGTATCTTTATATCCATGTTGGATTATCAAATTGTAGATCATTTTTTGGTGGTGGTTATTTTCCAAAAGGATTTTCCACATTACATATTGTGTCAATATTCTTATGGTGTTCCTATTGCTATATTTATTCATAATTTTTAATTTGATATTGTTATCATGTCTTATTTATATTAGTCGTTAAGATGAAATTTACGTTATATTTTATTTCTCCTAAGCAAAGGATTGTATCATCAATTATATAATGCAATCTTGCATATTTACATTTTATATGATATATTTATTATATTGACATAATTACATCTATCATATGCTCATTCTTACATACCTATTACTCACTTGTCCACAAAGGTAGCTTGGAGAATATTTACATAATATAAAATATGGAAAATCCTTTTGTAAAATAACCCTACATAGCATAGCTTCATTCTTAGTTCATGTTTACATAGATTGAGGGAGGCACACCACTTCCAGCTTCTCAACAAACTTATACACCATGATTGGACTTTTTAAAACCATTCTTTTATAGATTGAAAGGGATTTAGTGGTTTGAACTCCTCAACAACCCTATATAAAATTATGTCTTTGCTCTTGTCTAATCAATATTCTTATGGTGTTCCTATTGCTATATTTATTCATAATTTTTAATTTCATATTATTATCATGTCTTATTTATATTAGTCATTAAGATGAAATTTACATTATATTTTATTTCTCCTAAGCAAAGGATTGTATTATCAATTATATAATGCAATCTTGCATATTTACATTTTATATGATATATTTATTATATTGACATGATTACATCTATCATATGCTCACTCTTACATACCTATTACTCACTTGTCCACAAAGGTAGCTTGGAGAATATTTACATAATATAAAATATGGAAAAACCTTTTGTAAAATAACCCTACATAGCATATCTTCATTCTTAGTTCATGTTTAAATAGATTGAGGGAGGCACACCACTTCCAGCTTCTCAACAAACTTATACACCATGATTGGACTTTTTAAAATCATTTTATATAGATTGAAAGGGACTTAGTGGTTTGAACTCCTCAACAACCCTATACAAACTTATGTCTTTGCTCTTGTCTCATCATTTTACATGGTTTCATGGGGATCAATTTGATTGCATCCTCTTTGCTCTATTTTTTATTCTTTTCCTCTACACTCCTTTTTCCTTTTTGTACTTGATTAAATTCGTGTTAATCAAAATGCAAAAAATGGTGAAAATGATTGTACTCTACTAATTCTTAAATCTACATATGCCACTAATGATCTATGTGTGTAGGTGTAAAGATGCAACACTACTAGAAGCATGGGGAAACTAAAAAATAGTATCTTACTACATATATTGTAATATTATTTCTTATTTCAGTTCATGTCTTAATTACTCAAGCATGCACATGATTCATGTTGATCACATGCACACCAAAGTTGTGAGAAAATGTAAAGGGGAAAAGTGAATACTTTTCCCTTTTACCCTCTTCTTTTACACTCACTTTTGGACTTCTCATAAATACATTTTCCTAGTGCTCAATATGTTTTTTTTGCACACAATTTGACCACTACCTTACATTCATCACTAAAAAGTGTTATCATATACATAGAATTGGATCATTTTGGATCTCTAGGGTTTCCCCCTTCCTAGATTGGATTACTAAAGTGACACTTTTCCTTGGAAAAATTTGTGCTCCTAGTCCTACATCACCTTTTCAAATTTTAATTTCATTGCTCTTGAAGCTAACATTTAAATATATTTTTCTTATTAGATTGTGTGCTAAAGTAAATTCAAGAAAATGGCTATTACATTATATGGATTGCATGCCAAAATAATTCAAATTGAGTGCCTCAATATTGTATTTAAGGAAAACCCTTAGACATTGGTGTCACAAGTTATCATCATAAATCCTTTATCAAATGCATTATCAAGATGATTGCATAAACATCAATATAGATACTACATTATCATAAGCATTCCACATATTTATCTTATGTGTATTCAAGTTTTTACACATTACTAAAGGAGTTTGACTAGAAGAATTAAAGAAATTTCAAACATCTATCTATATAGAAAATCCCCAAGGTGCTTGTCAACACCCCATTTATCTCAAAAGAAGGTACAAATTAAGGTGAACAAAATACAAAGATTGACAATAGTAGTAGACATAATACAAGTGCATGTGATGTAATTGTGACAAGAGGATTAGATTATGAGAGTAGTTTCATTTGAGATATCCAAATCACTAGTATCAATTGGGCTTTGTCATATGCACATAATTTTAATTTTAAATTTAAACTACATCATATCAATCAATTCAAAGATAAAATCAATAAATTACATTAAAAGAACTAATTGTTCCGCATACCACTCATTTCCATTTACAATTACAAGTTGAGATTTAAACATGTAATTGTAAATGGAAATGACTGGTATACGAAACAATTAGTTCTTTTAATGTAATTTATTTAAGTTCAAAATACTCATAATTATTCATTAGACATTTAAATTGATTTAGAGGATGTATTTTATTTCTCTACTCCCCTCAACCCAACATTCTCTTTTCTATTGAAAATATACTATCAATATCTTTTATAATTTAAAATTAAATATTTTTCCCTTACCAGTATGCAAAACCATTTGAAAACTTTTTTCTAACAAATTAAAACCACTGTACATAAATATCTAGATGTTAAATAAATTTAATAATATACTAGATTCCCTCGGTCAAAGGGTTGTTGGTATTAAGTCCAAAGACAATCTCCAAATTGGAATCCAATGGATTCCTCAACAAGAAAGTTGGACAAAAGCCAAACTTTAATGGGATATTGTGAGAGAACCCTAATCCATCTAAACTCAACTGTCGTTTCCATGGATGCCAAGGACAGATTGGTTATGGAAAGGACAGACTAGTTGTGGCAACAACAGACTGGTCTATAAAACTCACTAACAACTACTCTATGGTCTCTCCCATCTGCATAGGAGGAGAGTGGATGATGATTAAAAGCCACAAGCCAAACTGTAAGGTGGCAAGCATCCTAGGAAATGTCAAGCCTATCGATGATACATTTGATGCATATACCATTCAACATTTCTGTGGGGAAGCTGACAAGGAGACCCATTTTCTAGCCAATTATGATTTGGATTGCAGACTTCGACAATTCCTCGAAACATGTAAACCTTTATTAAGGATAATGATATGAACAAAAGCTATCATGATTGAATTTCTATCACAAAGGCAGTTCATATGAAGATTCTCCACAACTAAAGCATAATGATTTCAAGTGGTGGCTCTGGAGATGAGTTTTGACCCCAATCATTAATGCAAATGCTCTGATTAACAGGCATCTGAGTGTTGGGCACATTAAAATGGTTATAGAGTTAACTTAGGACTTGGCATCCATGTTACAATATTCGGCTCTGGGTCACCATTCAACAATTATGACAATGTCTAGGCCCTAATCTTCCTTAAACTGCTTACAGGCCTGATCAACAATGGTAATATAGACTAGAATTTTACCTCCACCCAAGAAAGACAAGGAACGGTTGGAATTTGGCAGGGTCTGCTGTCGTATAGATTATTTTTTATATTTGGACAGTCAGGTTTTTAACAAATAGTTCAATAATCTGAAGAATTGGGTCTCTTGGAAAGTACCCTTGTTTGTGGGTTGAAGTAAAACCTTTATGATTTTTTAATAATGGGCATGACTCCCAAGGTCATTATTAATTGGATTTGAAAATAAGATGAAATAATAAAATGTAAATGTTTATCATATCGGTTTTTTTATTGGAAAAAATAAGGAAAAATATAAATCATACAGTAAGAAAGGATCCTGTCAAACAGCAATTAAGTTTTATTATTATTATTTTATTGTTGATGAGAAGCAAATAAATTTGACTATGATTGGTGGTTGAACTATGTGAAATTTGATGTTCGATTTAAGATAAATAAATAGTAAAACATTAATATATGAATTATGTGATTGTTTATCAATTGGGTCAATTCTACACTAGGAGAGTGATCTTTGTGTCTAAATCAAATCTCATGATCATGAAAATGTGTTTGACATGTATATCTAATTATGATGTTTGCATGTCTTCAATACCTACAAACAAATATTCATCTCAAGTGTCCAAATCCATAATTAAAACTGATGGTATTGATGAACACCTTTTGGAGCTTGTTTTTGCAAAAAAAAATCTCCTTAGTCAAACCCCTAGATCTAATCCAATTGATTTTGATAACATTATATGATAACAAGTAGTGATGCAAATGACAATGATGTGTTTGTGGTAGTGAATAAGACTATGCATGAATAATGTGTAAAAAGGGTGATATAATGACCTAGTTCAAAAACTAGGATTTTAGAATGTATTAACAAAGAGGCAATGTAATCAAAATAGTTGATGAAGAGTAGTGTTATGATAGGGACAATAATAATTTTAAGAGACACAATGCTACAAGTAAGTGATTCTTGATGGTATAGTGTGATAATCGATCCTAAGTGTTACATGGATAATGAACTAGGGATGGTGTCCTTTTATACATGACCTAGACACATTATTTTAAAAGATTGACACAGAAGGCAACGCAAAATCATTAGTTGAAATTGGATCACCTTGGGCATAAGGTGCAATTTGGAACTTGAGTGTGAGGGTCAAATCTATATTATAGAATTGATCTAGGTCACTTTTGTCCGTACATATTGATGCACAAATAAAATCTATCAATTTGATAACTAAAAAATGATTGAAGAAAAGTTAAGTTTTATTTTTGAATGTCAATTTTTAACTAAGACTAATAAGAACATAAATCAATCAAAATTATCTACTCAAATAATATACAAATAATATACTTGAGACAAAGATAAAAATAAATGTTCCATAACATTAAAACCAAAAATTAAAACATACAACAAGATCCTTCAAAATATTATTTTACTTTGAATAAAATACCCAAAACTAAACTAACAAAAATCTATAAACACGACTCCAAAAAGTACACACTGTTCACCATATTTCTAAATAAGTTAAACAAAACCTAATCTTACAACTTTGTGTATATCCATATGCTATAACTTACACAAAAGTAAGGCTAGGTAGAGTCGATGGATTAGCTCAGCAAACAAAATAGGTATATAAACTTGTCTTACCAAGAAGATTTATGTGGGTGACTAGCCCTAATGACGCAGGAACATTGACAGGGTCACATTGCAATGCCGTTGCTTACAGGCAACAACATTAAATAAAGCAAAGCAACAAAAACGTTGTCATTAATGGGAAAGATTAATATTAAAGTGTACTAGAGGGCATTCCCATGGAACCGAGGGGCACAGTAGAAAGAGCTATAAATTGTATTATTTATTGAAAGATATGGTAGGTACATTTAAGTCTGGCAGCCTAGTGCCGTCAACGGCGCGGAAGGGTTGGCGCGTGATCACTTTAATGCCAAGGGGAGGGTGGTCCCCTTTCATCATGTGCATGGCATTATGGTGGCACAGGCCTAGATGTTAATATTTAAGATCTTCATTTGGAATGTTCTATAGTTTTTGAAGACTAATGTTAATTTAATTTTTATATAAGTATTTAAAGATTTCTTTGAGGATTAATTTTTAAAAAGTTTTGGTATCTCACGTGGTATGTGGTTAAAATGTGTGCCATTTCTTGAGAGGAAATACGTTTTAATAATGTAAGGGAAAATAAACTAGTATTTAGGTCAATTAGATAGTTAAAGTAATTTAGTAAAAAAATAGTTTATATCAATGAGTTGAGATTGATAGGAGATAGTTGTAATAAATGTTATGGAAGAGTAGAATTTAAATAAATTTAAATGCAGTGGTTAGTGAGAATTTGGAGATGAAAAAGTAATGTTGAAGATGTTAGAAATTAATTTGTTATAATCTTGGATTTTTAGTGTTCATTCACATGAATGTTTTTTTAGAAACTATGAATTGATTATGCATTGATCTAGTTGATATATGTGTTTGCAATCTTGGTGTTAGAATAGTGTGATATTTAATTAATGGTGGATTTTTAGTGTTCACTCGAATGAATATTTTTCAAAAACTACAAATTGATTATGCATTGATCTAGTTGAAATATGTGCTTGCAATCTTGGTGTATTTGATATATTATCTTTATGTGTCTCTCACAGTCTTGGAATGGGTACTTGGACACTCATGTTGTTGAGAGATTACTATAGTATTATTATTATCCTTGTTTACTTGGAATATTTGTCGTAATGACATTCATGAAGGAGGTGAAGTTGGTAGTGGTCGTAATAAAATTGTTTTTTGTAAATTCCTCAACTTGGCCACTAGAATTGAGTAGTAGAGCATCTTCCATTGTTAGTGGGATGTGCATGCATGCATGAAGGTGAATTTGGATGCCTACCTTCTGATGGGAGGAGTTACAAGTCAAAGTTGTTGTCTATTATTAGTACAAAGATTACTTTTTCTATTTATGGCTCATTGGGATTTGCATGTATCACTCTTTGAAAGTTCCTCTTCATTTTGGGCATGGGAGGTTTTGCATTTCACCATGGTTTGATGGCACGTTGTTTTGGAAAATCTTTTGTGTTATTCCTTTTCCATTTCTCTATAAATTGAAGGCATGGGATAGTAGTTTTATAAGGTTATTTTAAAGGTATATAGTTGCTACTGAAATATTGCTAGATTGAAGGGAGTTAGAGTGTTGCATATGTATTATATTCTTGAAGGTCAATACATTCTTAAGCCTTTCTTTTACAATGGAGTTTTTTCCAAAATGATTTTTCCATGTAAATCTGATGTTATGTGTTTCCTTATTGTGGTTTGTTGATTTTACACACTCACATAATATTTTTTGAGTAATCTAATGTTGCATAACAAAAAGTTAGATTTGTGTCACTATGGGAAAAAATTGCAAGCTTTCTTCACCTTGATTTAACAACACCTAGTCTAAACCCATATGGAACTAAACTAGCATGTAGACCTAAACACATACCTATAAGTTTTTTTTTTAAAGTGACTGTTGGAATTCACTTGCCTTGATCTTCTAAAATTTCAATCTGAGTAAGGATTGGTGATTTTTAGGAACCCCTTTAAAAATCTATTGAATTGCAAGTGTCATGCTCTCCTTAATCAAACCCCTAGTAGACTAGCATTACAACTTTGAGTGAAATTATGAAGACAACAAGCAAGCAGGCAATTGACCTAGGATGATGTATGTTAATGTAATGCTCTAATATATTTTCTACAATAACTTCTTTTGTACTCCTTTGATAACTCTTAGGCAATTTCAAATGGGTGAATGGGTGTATTTAAATACAACAACCAAGCACACAAATCAACACAAACATGTGCTAGGTCAACTCACAATGGCTAGTAGAAGGGGCTTAATAAGATTTATTTGAATTTAAATGAAAAAAAACAAGGTTTAGATCCATGATTGTGGAAATGATATCAATCAAGTCAACACCAATAGATATAATCCAAGGTGGTGAATGGGGAATTTTGAGTCTAAGGCATAATTGTTGGGGATGAATGACTGTGGAATTAGGATATAGTGATGCTATGAGTTGAATCCACACAATAATATGCCACTTGTACCCTTATTATTATATTTAAGAAAATCTAGATAGAGTACACCCAAAACATAGCAGAAAAAGGTATGTATATGGAATTGTCATGATAATATTTTACCCATACTTTTTGATGTGCATGTGAACTACTAAGTAGATGCGTGTCAAAGTAAAACAAGCAATCTACATGTTGTAAATTGAATATTTTTTAAACACTCAAAAGGATATATATCTACTTAAACTATACAAATCATGCTTGAATTCCTCTCACAACGAGAACTACATTAGAAACCTATAAAACAAGAAAGAGTATGAAATGTTTATGAAAGGAAATTAGATAACTCCTACATTAATCCTATGAGAGAGTTAATTGATTAAGTTACAATTCTAAACAATTATAATAGAAAAAATGATGTACAACAGAAGATATACATTAGGATAACCCTCATAAGGGAAAAACCCAACTTCCAAAGCACAACTAATGTATTATCTGCATAAAATATTAAAACTATGAACAAAGTATTTATGTTCTCAATAGGATATATATAATATCTTCAACCTCTAATTTTTGGAGGCAATCTAATATCATGAACTCACTTTAAAAAAATCACCACACAAGCTACATCTCAATCATCAAATCTAAGAAACCATAATGGTTTATAATACCATGGGCCAAATCAAGGGGACCCAATTTGGTAACTTGATTAATGCTCTGCATTCCAATGCCCCCTGATGATGTTCACCTTCTAGACTATTAAAAACTCCCATAATGAAATATTCTATTCACCTAACTTGGGCGCTTCATTTTATTTTATTCATGCCTCTTATAATATTGATGCTCTTACACATGCCATTATTAGTGGGTCAAGGATACTCCACCTAGTATATTATGTAACCCCCATCTTATATGATCTTACATGCTCCTACAAGGGCTATAGAATATTTTATGTATCTAGCAATGTCATAGATTCTCTTCCACATATTGCATGGCATAGATGTTCTATTACACATTAGAATATGAATTCCAAGCAGCATAGTTTTTCATCTAAGGAATCCCAATATTATTCTCAACTGCAGTTCCCTTTTCACGAGGATCCAAATATTATAAAAATTATGAATATTAAATATTTATAATGTTACCTAGATTTTCAAGGTGAACAACATGTATTCATAACATTTTTCCACTTATTGTATGATTTAAAAAAGACCAAAAGGGGTTCCAACAAAATGAACTAATTGCTAGGGGTTGAACTATTCATAGTCATCCTACACCATCTATGCAATAGTGATAAACCCTATGTGTTATTACATATTTACTATTACCTTGTTTGGTAAATTGCTTTAATAAATGTGAATGTGTTTTACATATATGAATTTTGATGGAAATATTATGAGTGAATGTTTGATTCTATTTAATTTTTAATGATGATTCTTTATATGAAATATATATGAGATGCATATGAATGTATTGATTAGGCTAACTATTGTTATGGTGAACTAAGCTAAATGCGGGAACAGGTTCAAGCCTCCAGAAGAGAGGGGAAGTATCACTTAGGAGAAGAAATTGGTCTGGTAACCTCTAAGTCAACCTTACTGAGCATTCACACACTCACGCCCTAATTGGTCTTGGTTTAGTCAAGGCAGTCGAGTAGATGGTAAGTGATCTTCAATTTAGTTGTGTATGTTAATATTGATTCATGATCTTGTTTTATGAATGTTTGTAATAACGTATGTGATGAAGTCTTGATGATAGGTGGAAACCCTTCCTTGTGTGTTTATTGTTTTGTCGATGAGATATATGCATAAATTGTATATATGTATATATGTACGTGTCTAAGGTAAACTCATACATATGAGTGGATACGTTCATAAGTATACATAGGTAGATGTACCTATGCATGCCCATGGATGGATTACCCATGTGCATGGGAATATATATATATATATACACACATATATATACGTATATATATATACATATACATATATATATACCTATATACATATATACATATATATATACATATATACACACACACACATATATATATGTATATATATATATTGTGTATATATGACAATCAATGGATTTTTGAGTAATATTTTATAGATATTGACATGGTATTATGTATATATATATATATATATATATTAATACATATATTTATATATAATCATATATATATGTAATATTATTCTTTATATATGTGTGTGTATACAAATGGATATAAGTATATCTATATATACATATATATAAATATATGATATATATAAATGAAAGTTGATGGAGATATCCTCCAAGCGCAATGCATAGTGCTATTCTTAAGTGAAGAGTTGTAATGAATAAAGCACATATTTAACATATTGTGCAACCTCTAGTAAAATGATAACCAACGCATAAATTACTTTAAGACCAATTCAAACCAATGAATGAAGCACATAAGATTTTATGTGTTGTTGTGTATGCATATGAATAAGAATTTAATGTTGTTTAAATCCATTTGAAACTGTCAACCCATGCTATAATTTAGGGGCACCAACAGATGAATGTGGCGTCATATTGCAAGTGTTTGGAATGCATAAGAGGTTTGCAAAATACGCATAAGGTTGTAAATAGCATTAAGACTCAGTCAAGAGTAAACAAGTGGCAACATCATGTGAAGGAATTTGAATTAGAAAACTTGTTTTGAGCTTGTTTTCCTTTATATCAATTTGACTCAACCATTTAAATGGTGAGGAATGTTATGCGTTTCAAACTTGTGAGTTAGCTCGGTGAGTCATTGCATGAGGATGGAAAGGTGGCAAAAATACTAACTTGTTTGTAGCCTTTGGTTGCTCACAAATTAGTATAAATATAGGTGCTCATTCTACCAAATACATCACTTATCAATATGATTTCCTTGTGTTATTTTTCTACAATTTTTGTACAAAGAGAGTTGAGAGTTTGTGATGTTGAGAGTTGTTTTTTTGTTTTACATTGGTTTTGTGGAGAGAATTTAGTGACAAGCTAGAAGTGGATTTTGGAGATTGTTCTTGGAGGAAGTTGCAAGCAAGCTAGAGCCATTAAGCTAGGAGAGAGGAGTAATCAATTGGATCTATAAATAGGCATGCTGATTTCTACTCCTTTATTATTATGTTGGAAAGATTATTTATTGTGTTGCCATGTTGAAAGATTTTTCTTTTACTTGTGTGTGATGCTTGGATATGCTTGCATATCACTTGGTTGTTTCTTATTTTGTGAAAGCTTACTTTTTATATTTACACGTATCTAGATATGTATATAATGTTGTATTTTTATATGAATATAAATACTATTTGTACTATACGTAGATTGTCGGTACTATACAAAGTATAACAACACTCTAGGTGCATAGCATAAGATAGAGAACTATTTTAAAATACTTGATTGGTATGTTAGTTTGTTATGATTTAATGGGAAGTTTATTCATGGGGTTAGGATAATCCATAGGAAAGGGAATATCCTAGAATAGAATAGTAATGGTCAAAATACAATTCGAGCAATTGTAGTGGTGAATATAGATCACCCTCACTCGAAGTACTAGGTGTTGAATCTTTGGCCAAAGTAGTGTAGGTAGCCACTATCTACACTATCAATTCACTATGATCCAAGTACATACTAGGCTAAGAATATCATAGAAATAGAGGTTAACTTTATGATAAGCTCTAGATATGTAGGATACATCACTATGCTCAGGAAAGGCTATTTAAAGGATGAGGTTACCAAACCAATATGTTCGTCCAAGGGAGGGCCATCTTACCAAGTTTGGTAGATGTTTGGGGGACCATAGTTAGTCCATGGTTGGTGGAAAAGCACTTGAGTGATGCTTCTACTCATGCAGTTGGTAGCCAAGATTTAGGAAGACATTCTGGATCATTTGTATTTCTAGTTCATGTGAGCTTGATAAAGCTATGTATGTATTCATGTGACCATATATATGGAAATTGTAAATGTGAAATGCTATCTTGAATCTATTTATATAAAATGAAATCATACTTATATTATTGAAAAGATTATTTATTTATGTAATAGGAAAGTTTGGAAAGGATATGTTTCAAATGGTGCATTTATTATTGAAAAGAAAAAGAAATTTTTTATTGCTCTTATTGATAGATGAGTATATTATTCACTTGTGGGTAAAACTTAGAAAATTACAAAGTAGAACAATGGGAATGTTACATGTGGTATCAGAGCTATCAGGTTCAGCTTTGGAACCTATGTGCTTGCTATGTTTCCAATCCAGCATTATATGAGTCTAATGTTCAGAAATTCTTGTGCCAAGATGGTGTGTCTCAAGATGACTACGAGAAAGTCAGTAATCAGAAATGAGTGCTACCTACAAGCCAAGAAGAAACAAGAAGCCCTTGTTTCAAATATTGAGGGAACTAATTATGAAAATGTCATTTGGCTAAGTGATACTGAGACTTTACTGATTCTCTTTCACGAATCAGTCAAGAGAAAAGAAGGATGAAAGAAGTTGCCAACTTCAACTTCTTACCTTCTATCTCCATAGCCAAGTCAAACTCTTTATCACTTTCCATGGATATGCCCTTAGAATGTAGTGTTAGTCCAGTCATGATATTTAGGGATCCTTGAGTTCTTCCCTTAGTGGAAGTTATTGTAATAGCCACAAGTGGTGAATCTGAGGGTCATGTACCTCGAAACCATGTGTCTGAGGACAGATCAAAGGGTTATTATCCTTTCGATGATAAATATGAGAAAAAATATGAGGGTTATACCCCACAAAGTTATGTATTGGAAAGTGAATCTAAGGGATACTCTCCCTTTGACTATCTAAATAGTCATTCTATCTAAACTCAAGGAAATTGAAAATCCTTTTTGATTATAATGAAAAAAAAAATTGAAAAAATTGTGAAAAGGTTCTTTAAATAGAATTTATTATATGAATGATAGATCTTTTGAATGTTGATAAAATTGAGCAAACATTCATAGATCTAATTAAAATGAAAAGCTCCAAGTATAACTGTCTTGTAGAAAAGATGGTTAGGACAAGAACTAATTATGGGGGAATTCAAGTAGGTCAAGGCATTGAGAATGTTGAAGCCAAATTGGACCGTATTCTTGCTGTCATAGATGAGACTAGAGCAAGAATAGGAAACTTATAGGAAGTTAGGGGAAAGGAAAGAGTGGAAAAAGAAATTCCAAATAATGAGGAAGAAATTCCGAACAATGAAGAAGAAGGGAAGAATTTCCGCGATTGCACTCAATCTAGTGATCATAAAAATGATAAGTCTCAATCTCATTCAAAGGAAGCCAAAAAGAAGTGTTTGGCAAGTGAGTTATCTCGTGACATGAGAAAATTCACACCACCAAAATTTGAAGGTAGTGCTACGAGAGATGCGGCATAAGCATGGCTTATGGAAATGGAGAAATATTTTGAAATCAAAAATTACTCTGAGGTCACTAAAGTCATATGGGAAGCATTTCAGTTGGTTGGTGAAGCATCCAACTGATGGATGAGTAAGAAAATGAAGCTTGGGATTATTTCCTTAAGTATCACTTAGAGGGAATTTAAAGAGATTTTCTAGAAGCGATGGTTGCCCCAACTCTTTTATGACCAAAATCTCATTGACTTCTAGAATCTGAGGCAAGGTGACTCTTCAGTGAATGAGTATTCAGAGAAGTTCATTCGTCTCCTGATGTACGTACCTATGTACCAGAAGGATGAGATATTTTGTATAAGGAAGTTTATCATGGGTCTAAATATGCAAATAGGTGGTGAGATAGATGTGCACGGTCCAACTACTATGGATTTGGTGTATGAGAAGGAAATCAAGCAGGAACAAAGGCTTAAGTCTATCTCAAACTACGTGAGAGAAATAAAAAGAATTCTATTTGGACATTGACCAATCAAGCTCTGAGGAAGCCTAGTGAAGGGAATATTTTTCACAAGCAAGGGGACAAGGGACCCCAAAATAATTGGAATGAATCAAGGAAACATCGAAGAGGAAATACCAACAACTTTAGTAGCAATGTTGTTGGAAATGAAAGTAAATTTGGAAGACCATCAAAAAGGAGGGGACCAGTGAAAAGGTGTTATACCTATGGTGGGGATCATTATGCGAGTAATTATCCAAGAAAACTAGTAGGGTCACAACCACATGGTAACCCTCTTCCATCTCAAAGAGTTGCATATCAAAGTACCAAATTACTCCCGTGGAAGTATTAGGTACTTTAGTGATAACTTTAAGAAACCCCCTCAAAAAAAGATATAAAATCTTGGTGAATCTTTCATTTTTTTAGGAAAAAATATATTTTCTATTAGCGAATATATCCTTTTTTTGGAAAAAAATATTAATTTTATTGGAAAATTTTTTTACATCACTAAACTTTTGTAGAAAATTTTGGCGAATCTTGAAAAATATTAGGAAATGCATTAATTATGATGGTGAATCATCCAATCTAAAAATAATTCTAATGGAAAAGTAGGGGCCTGAGAGTGGAAATTATTGATGGGTTTAAGGGGTAGACTATAATATTTACTTTCCACCATTGTTTTAAAATATAATATAATGGCCCTCATTGTATTCTGCAAGGTAAAATGTGCCCACGATCTATAATTCTTAGGGGGATCAAAATTGCTTTTAGATCATTGATCTAATGACCCTTGATGTAGTTTGCAAGGTAAAATGTACCCACAATCTATAATGCTTATAAGACCTGAAATTGTGGGCCCCATGAGCATTACAGATCATGGGTGCATTTTACCTCATGGAATACAAGGGACATTAGATTATATTATAAATTAATGGTTGAAAGTAAAGATTAGAAATATGGTCCTAAAGCAACTAATAATTATGATATACTATTGGCGAATTAATATAGATTTCTACCATAATTTATAAAATTTAGAAAAATCTAATCCAATCATGTATCGGAGGGCATCTACTGGGAGAGCTCATGGGTGAGCTAGGGCGTTGATGCCCTAGCTTATTTTTCTTGTTGACTGTGTGTGCTTCCTACGCACGGGTGGGGGGGTGGGTGCGAGTTTTGGTGTCTGCAAGGTGTGGCCAAGGTGGTCGTTTCTGCTACATTTTTCTTTGTCTGTTTTTCTCAGACTTTGCTTCATTTTTTTTCCTCCTTGATTATGGTTGGTTGTTGGCACTGATCCTTGTGGAGAGGCATGGGTTTGGGTAGTTGTGTGCCCTAGTGGGGTTGCACCCTTTTTTCCTTTGTGTAGGTATTGTTATGTTTGGTTTAGTGTGCTCTCTTTTGTAATTGTTGGTGGGGTGTCGTTGGGTTTTTCTTGGTTGGGGAGGTGGATTATTTTGGGATGCCCATTTTGGGATTGAATGGCAATGCATGTGCATTTAGATATGGCAAATCAGGTTGCTGCTATGTCTAGTGACGCTTCTGGAATCCAAACCCGATTTCTTCTCGTACAATTTTGTCTTGAAATGGTGCTTTCAAATTGTAGAAGGTGAATGGTTGTTTGGAGAGGGCTTAAGAATGACTGATTTTAGTGATTCAATCAAAGTTGGTGGCTGAAGATGTGGAATACTACAACAATCATGTTTTGATTTGTAAGTTCATGGGGATGAGGGTTTCTCTTCCTTTTCTCAATACCTGGATCTATAAGACCTAGAACCCGAAAGGATATTTTGATATTTTGTTGGCTACAAATAATTTTTTTATGGTGGAATTATCGTGTATTTCTAATCAGAACAAATCTTTTGAAGGTGGACCATATTTTTATAATCAAGTGGGTCTCTTCATAAAGCCATGGTATGTTGGGTTTAACTCGACAGAAGAGTTACCTTCTAGGATCCCAATTTGGTTTTGTCTTCCTCAGTTGTCGCTCGAATGCTGGAGAAGTGACATATTGCAGCCAATTGCTTTGTTGTTGGGAAAACCTATTGGTCCTTCTTAGCAAACTTTGAATAAGAGGATTTTCTCTTATGTGAGGCTATGTGTTGAAATTTATTTGAGTCACCTATTGTCATATTCAATTGGCATGACTATTGGTTCTTGCACCTAGACTCAGTTGTTAGATTATGAGACGTTGCCTTTCAGATGTCGATTGTGTCATGAATATGGTCATCTTCAGCAAAGGTTTCCTCGAGCTTCTAGTGCTACTAGTACAAGTAGTGCTCCTACTCAGTCTAATTCAAAGAAAAATAAGGGTAAGACTCCCATGCAAGGGGGGTGGCTAATAAAGATGGTTTTATTTAGGTTAAGTCTCGTAATCGTGGACGGGGCCAAAAGGGATCCCTCAAGGATAGACAAGAGGAGGAAACCTTCAACAAATTTGAGGCATTGAAGGATTTGGTTCAGGAGGAAGGGGTTCATGTGGACTTGCAAGTGGTAGTTGGATCTTTTGTAGAGGATGTACCTAGGTATCAACCTACTATGATGCCCAGTTCAATTCAAGGTTCTTAGATGGATATTGATTTGTCTCCTTCAACTCTTGTTTCGGGTGCTTTAGGTTTGGTGTTGGAGGCTTCTAGTGGTTCTTATGGTGTTGGTGGTGTTCTCTCTAGGGTACGAGGTGCTTCTAACTTAGGTAAAAATAATTCTTCTTCCCCTGCCTTGGGTTTGCAACAAAAAGCCCCCAAAAAAGGGGATTTTGTGAAATCTCTTAAGGTTGGTAGAAAGAAGGACCAAGAAAAGGTTAAGCTAACTGGGTAGATGTTGGTGGAGTCATGTTCTGTGAAGATGATTGATGCTCACTTTTCCAAATCTCAACGATGCTCGTGCTTTCTTGGAATGTGAGGGGTATGAATAGCATCCCTAGATAAAAGGCTATTCAGGATATGATTCGTGTTCATTCTTTGGATGTAGTTTTCCTTCAAGAAACTAAGATATCTGTTGATAGTATGTTGAATGTGGCCTCAAATATCTGGGGTCATGGGCAATGTCAATGTGTTTGGGTGCTTGGTAGCTCTGGTGGGTGGCCTGTTTATGGGATCCATGTAGAGTTAAACCAATTTGGTGGTTCTCCTATAGAGGCTCGATCTCTTGTGTTGCTTAGATCATCTTGAGTTAGGGAAGAGAGTTCTTTTCTCTAACATTTATGCTCCAACTGACTCTCAAGGAAAGGCTTTGTTATGGGGCCATGTAAGATATGTGAGGTCTTTGGATCCCTACCTTCCTTGGATCTTGGCTAGTGATTTTAATTCTATCACTTCTATGGAGGAGAAGAGGGGAGAAAATGCTCACTTGGAGCCTTCTTTGATGCTCTTGTGGGATAATGTTGCTCTCTTGAATTTGGTTGATATCAAGCTTATTAATGGGATCTTTACCTAGAATAATAGGAGAAGTGGTGAAGCTACTATTTCAGAAAGACTGGATAGGTTCTTGGTGTCTAGTTTCTAGATGGGAGATAGGTAGGTGACTAGCTCTGAGATTTTTGATGGATGGGGTTTTGATCATTGGCCAATGAAGCTTATTGCTAAGCTACCTTGGTATTGTATTAAGTAGTCTTTTAAGTTTCAACTTATGTGGGTCAAGGATGAATCTCTTCATGACTTGCTTCTTGGCTGGTGGTGTCTCGGGAAGCCAACACATGGTACTACTATGTACTCCTTCTCCAAGAGGCTTTAGTATGTGAAGTATAGGTTGAAGCGGTGGAATAGGCAACACTTTGGTAATGTGTTTCAAGAAAAGCAAAATGCTCGGGCTCACTTGGACTTGATTACTAGGAAGATTCATGACCAGGGCCTCACAGAGGAGCTTGGTCTGCGAGAAGCCGCTACGGTGAAGGAAGTTGAGGAATTGAAATTAAGAGGGAAATTTTTTTGGAAACAAAAGTCTTGAATTGAGTGGCTCTAGGCAAGAGACTGGAATACTTCTTTATTTCACAATTGTGTTAAGGATAGAAGGCAACGTAATGTTATCTCTTCTCTCTTGTTGTCGAATGGGAAGACTCTTTCCTCCTCTACTTCTATTTCTACTAAGTCGGTTCATTTTTTCTCTTCCTTGTTATCTAAGGATTCCCCTCCTATAGAGGAGGATGAAGCTATTATTTTGGATAGCATACTACCTTTGGTCACCAGTGAAATGAATGAATATTTGCTTAATCCTATTTCTTTGTCGGAGCTTGAGAATTTTGTGTTCCAAATTAAAAAAGGGAAAGCTCTTGGGCCCGATGGATTTTTGATTGAATTCTTTTAGGAATTATAGTAGGTGATTAAATTGGATCTTCTGGAGGTTGTTCAAGAATCCTTTATGAATAAGTAGATGTTGAAATCCATGAATTCTACCTTTCTATCTCTCATACCAAAGAAGGAAGCATATAATAATCTAGATCTTTTTAGGCAATTGATTTATGTAATGTGGTGTACAAGATAATTACTAAGTTGATTGTTGAGTGACTAAAACCTTGGCTAAGTAGGTTAGTTTTTGAGGAGCAAGGGGGTTTTGTTGTTGGTAGGAAGATTATGGATGGTGTCATCATTGTAGTCAGGACCATTCATTCTATGGTTTATTCTAAGGAAAAGGATATGTTAATTAAGTTGGACATGGCTAAAGCATATGATCGTCTTAAATGTGCCTTCTTATTCAAGGTTCTAGGAGCATTTGGTTTTGCTAGAGACTAGATTGAGTGGGTCAAGAGTTGTGTCACTTCTTCCTTTTCGATGTTGATTAATGGAGAGCCTACAATTTTTTTTGGTGCTTCTAGGGGACTTAGACAAGGGGACCCTTTGTCCCCCTATTTGTTCATCTTACTTGCTAAGGGATTGTGGAGGTTTATTAGATCTCAGGTGGAGAGTGGCTTGATCCAGGGTTGGAGTTGGGGAAACAATATTCCCCCTAGTCCCATCTTCAATTTGTTGATGATACTACTCTGATGGGCAGGGCCAGGGTTGAGGAGGCTATCAAATGGCGTATTGTTTTGGACAGTTATTTGGTTGCCTCAGGTCAAATTATTAATGAGGGGAAGTCTTTCATCTATTTATTTAACACTCCTAGGATTATCTAAAGGAGAATTGTTGGCATTCTTCACTTCCAGATTGGAAATATCCCTTTTGTTTATTTGGGAATTCCCCTTTCTTTTCGCTCGCTTGCTAAATTGTTTTGGTAGTGAATTATTGATAAGTTCTGGACAATCTAGTCAATCATTGGACTTGTAGGTGGCTTTCTTCTGCAGGAAAAGTGACTCTTTTAAAGTCTGTGGTGCATGTTCTTTCATTGTACAGATGCTTCGTTGTCTCTGCACCTTCCAACTTTATCAAAGATTTTTAGAGTTTGTCTCAACAATTCCTTTGGTTTAGCAATCTCCTTCATAGAAACTGGAGCTTGGTTAAGTGGGATGCCTTATGTAGGCTAAAGCAGGAAGGTGAGCTTGGTTTATTTTGGACTGATTTGAATAGGCAAGCTCTTGTTGCTAAATTGTATTGGCGATGGTGTCCACAACAACATAAGTTGTGGGCTAAAATACTTACTTCAAAATACCTTGGTGTGGTTGAGAGTGTTGATGTTGCTCACTTTAGTTCAGAGGGGAAGGGCTCTTTGATTTGGAGTACCCTCAAAAGGGGTGCCAAGCTGGTCAAATAGGGGTTGTTTTGGATTTGCAATGGTGGTCAGGATGCACTCTTCTGGCTTGATTCTTGGGATGGCCATCCTCCCATTTTGTCTACTCACTCTCATCTATAGAATTTGTGTTGGCATTTTATGGAGGTTGGTTGGTGCAATGTGGGTGATTTCAAAACTCACCAACCTTTGGGTCACATTAGTGTGTCCAAGTGGAAGGATCTGCAGGAGTGGCCTCTGAAAGGAATTGACGAACTCAAAAATCCTTCCAAGAACTAGTATGCACCTTCAGTATCTTATGTTTCTTTAAAAAAATTAGATAACAATCATCTTGATACAAGCACATACTTCCATGCCTTAAAGCAGAAACAAACACGCTTTAATTTCCCATGCATTAACCCTTCTAGGAAAGTTGATGTAGTTTCAAATCTAAGAAAATTTCAACATAACAACATGTAAATTAACATTTCAAGAATGAGAAACACAAAGAATAGAAGAGAAATAGACAGAAGAGAAGAAAACATGATATATGTGGGGAAATCCCTTTTGGGTAAAAAACCTCACACTCTAAAGCATTGTACCAATGTATTAATTTGCAACAATAAGGTTACAATACACTTGCAAGCTCACAGCCTTAACATGGAGACTACATCTTTCTCTTTTGGAGGAAATCCAACAACACTTTGATACCTACAAACAAACTATATATTCTATAATGCAAGGCATCCTATTTATAGAAGATACAAGCTTGAAGAAGCTTTTAGAAGAGGTTAGGTGTCCATACTCATGTAGCAACACTATTGCACATCATAGGCATGATTTGGACATTTTTACAACATTCTCTTACACCTATTATAGTTGTCATAACATGCAAAACATCTCTCCAAGCTTGGGCACCTAGTTCATGCTAATAGTGGGTTATGATAGATTCCTTACAACTATCATAGAATCTGTCATAAAATGTGGCATAATATCCTGTCACACTTAAAGGACCACACTTTCTCCATGCAAAATATACCTTATGATGCGTCATAGAATATGTCATAAAATGACATCACTTGTCCTAGGTCCATGATTCAAAGATGGGATGCCTACCTCCACTTGTGATGAAGATGTGTCAAACAGTCACCTCCAACGAGGATGCCACCCAACCAATGGGTCCCAATTAATGACATGACATTGTAGAAAATAAAATAAAATAAATAAATACAATAATACATTAAATAATTCAATGTTAGGGCTCTAAGGTTGAGACACCTTATTTCCAACAACCTCCTGGTGGTGCGGTTGAGGATCGTCAGGAGCTTGCTAAGATTTTGTTGGGTCAAGTTTGTAATTCACTTCCTAGGAGAGATATGTTGGCTTGGGGTCCTGATTCAAAAGGTAAATTTTTTGTTGCCTCAGGTTATCATTTTCTTGATAAGCAGTTGTTTGGGAGTTCCGAGGTCTCGTGGTGGAAATAGGTTTAGAATAAGTTTTCTTGGCCTAAGTGCAATTTATTTTCCTGGCTTGTGGTGCAAGGAAGGTGTCTTACCTGGGAGAATCTTTGGAAGTGTGGGTTTCAAGGCCCTTCTATGTGTGTCATGTGTGTTGGGCATGAAGAGTGTATTCCTCACCTCTTTTTTTAGTGTTCTTTTGCAAAAGTTATTTGGAACTTCTGGTGGAATCTTTGGCATCTAGCATGTAGACATGCTTCTTCTTTGGAGGAATTTTGGAGGAGCCAAGGGTCCCCTCCTGTAAAGACTTCCTTTCTTCTTATAGCTTGGATTATTGGCCCTAGCCTGATAATTTGGAATATTTGGTTGGAGTGCAACTGTAGAATATTTTTGGATAAGAAGTTACTTGTTGGTTAGCTGTGGCTAAGAATTCTAGGGGTCCTATAGGAAACATTGACTATTAAGTGTGATTTGTTTGTTCCTGTTGATCCTGGTGATCTTGGGGTGATTAGTGTTCCGGGTCTTCATGTGGAGGGAAGGAGAAATTGGAAAAAGGATCACCATGGACGCGGGTGGGAGAGGGTTAGTCATGTTGGTCACTAGTGTCCTCCAACTCTAGGGGAGCTGAAAATTAATATTGATGGGTCATCTAGAGGTAATCTTGGACATGTTGGAGTTGGTGGTATTGGTAGAGATAGTTTGGGTGTGGTGGGTTTTTTCTTCTCTATATATAGAGCTCAGCATAATAATAATCTCATGGAGGCTATTGCTATTCTTCTGGCATTAGAAAGTTCTTGTGCCTTGGGTTGGAGGAAAATTGTTTATGAATCTGATTCTAAAGTTGTTATTGATATGTTGAATAAGAGACATTTTGAGGATGTGAATTGGTAATTGGTGGTGGTGTTCAAGAAAATTGTTTCTTTGAGCATTGCTTTGGATTCTATTGCTTTTTGTCATGTTCCTTGGGAATGGAATAAGGTGGCTGATGGTTTGGCTAGGTGGGATTCAGAACAGATGGAGACTTGGAATGTTGATGATTGGGGCAACCTTCCTGAAGATTTGGCCCCTATTCTTGAAGAATGGGTTATGGAGGATATGAGGTGTTTCTTGGTGTGACTTAGTTCTTGGTTTTTCTTGTGCCCTTGGTGGGTTTGATCCATGTTGCTTTGTAATGCTTTTCTAATTCAATAAAATTTTTACCCTCCTTTTTATTAATAAAAATCTAATCATGTATCGAATATTGTGGTGAATTTTTGAGTTAATTTTTTTAATAAAACAAATTCTTTGGTGATTGAAATAAGACTATTATAAAATTTTGTAAACATGTGGTGATTCAAGTCATGTTATAGTTCAAACTATTACCCAACTTTGGATTCCCAATTTTCAATTATTAGCCAATTGGAGAATATTAGCCACTAAAAAAATCACTGAGGTACTTTGTCTAGAATTCCTATTTCAATTTTAATGGATATTGGTGCCACCAAAAGTTTTATTTCTCTTATAATAGCAAGTCAAATGTCTAGAAAAGGTGGCTACATGGATCAGTCTTGGGTTATAGAATATGCTAACTAGACAAGGGCTAAGGTAAGTCAATGTCTATTCGAATCAAGAGTTGAACTTCCAAGTTTCTCAACGGAAGTGAATTTGTATGTAGCTCCCTTAGGATCTTATGATGTCATCTTAGGGATGAATTGGCTATGGAGACATAAGGCCAAGGTAGATTGTCATGTGAAAATAGTAGAATGTTTAAACGATCTAGGTAACTGGGTGTCAATGCATGGAATGCCTAAAGAGGTTTAAGTTACGATAGATACCCATTGTGTAGATGCATAAAGCAAAGAAGAAAAGTTGTCAACTCTTTGCAATAAAAATGGAGAAGCTTGAGGAATGTAAGGAATTCATTTCTCAAGATGATATAATATATTATGGACCTCAAGACTTACAAGATGTCAAAGAGGGTGAGGTATTAGAATCTAGAAAAATGGATATGGAGAAATATCCTATTTTATAGAAATTTGAGGATGTATTTTTTAGAAGAATTACTTGGATTACCCCTTAAAAGAATATTTTATTTCTCTATCGACATAGTACCAAGGTCAAAACCTATATCAAAAGTACCTTACAGGATGACCACAACTAAATTAATGAAGTTAAAGGCACAACTAGAAGAGTTATTATCTAAAGGATTGATAAGACCCAGCATTTCACCTTGGGGAGTGCCAATGATCTTTGTAAAGAAGAAGGATGGTACACTAGGATTGTGTATTGATTATCAGTTGCTTAACAAAGCAACGGTAAATAATAATTATCCATTTCCACATATTGATGATCTCTTTGATCAGATGTGAGGAGCAGTAGTATTTTCAAAGATTGATCTACATTTTGGGTATCATCAACTCAGAATCAAGGATGAAGATATTTACAAAACTAATTTCAGGACTAGATATAGGCATTATGAGTTCACATTCCTACCATTTGGGCTAACAAATGCACCAACAACATTTATGAACCTAATGAACAATGTATTTAGGGACTATCTGGATAGATTTGTGTTAGTCTTCCCAGATGACATTTTAGTCTACTCCAAGAATGAAGATGAACATCTCAAGCAATCTAGAGATTATTCTTCAACGATTGAGAGAGCATAATTTATATGGAAAAATCTCAAAGTGTACTTTCTTCCATAAGAAAGTACAGTACTTGGGTCACATAATTTTGGCTGAAGGGTTTTCAATTGACCCAGCAAAGATAAAAGCATTGTTGGAATGGCCGGTGCCCAAGAATATGCCAGAAGTTAGAAGTTTTATGGGATTAGTTGGGTAAGTTTGTTCAAAACTTTTCAAGAATATATTTTCCCATCACATCATTACAAAGGAAGGGGAAAAAGTTTGAGTGTTATGAGAAATGTCGAGCAACATTTGACCAACTCAAGGAAAGCTTGACCACAACACCAATACTAAAAGTACCAAATCTAGAGGTTAACTTGGTAGTTATTACAGACACATCAAGAGAATTATTGGGTGGAGTATTGATGCAAGATAGGAAATTCATATTCTATGAGTCTAGAAAGTTGAAGCCCTACAAAAAAATTATGCTTCGCATGATTTAGAGTTAGCAATAGTTGTCCATGCATTACAGATGTGGAGACATTATCTATTAGGAAAACCATCTGAACTAAAAACTAATCATCATGGTCCAAAGTACTTATTTACTCAACTTAATATTAATGTTAGGCAAAGAAGGTGGTTGGAGTTGATATCTGACTACGATTTCAACATCAGTTATATCAAGGGGAAGGAAAATTGGGTTGTTGATGCCTTAAGTTATAGGAGACATATATCCTCGATGATATCAATCCAAACTAACTTTAAGAGTCAAATGTTGTGAGAATCTAAGGGTGATGAGTTCTATGAACAAGTCAAGCAAGCACTCTCAGACAATCTGCAAGATCGAAGGTACAAAGAATATCACTTTGAACCTAATGGATTATTAAGGTTTAATGGGAGAATATATGTACCTAATTCTAGAGAATTGAGGTACTTGGTATGGAAAAAAATTCACAATACACCATATTTAGGACATCTTGGTGCAACTAAGATGTTGGCTAATGTAAAGCCATTATATTTCTGGAAGGGTATGAAAGGAGACACAACAAGATTTGTAGCAAGTTTCTTCGAGTGTCAAAGAGTGAAGGTAGAGAATCATCATCCTATAGGTCTTTTGTATCTACATTAAGTTCTTGAAAGCAAGTGGTAAGTTATTAGTATGGATTTTGTGCAAGGTCTCCCTATGACTAGGAACAATCACAATGCCATTTTGGTAGTGTTTGACAAGCTAACAAAAGTAGCTCACTTCATACCAAGGAATCTGACTAATGGAGCTCCTGTAATAGCACAAAAAATTATTCAAGAGATATTTAGATTGCATGGGATTCTTAAAAAGATCATTTTAGATAGGGATGCTCGTGTGACATCTAGATTTTGGAAAACCCTATTTTTTGCACTTGGAATGAAATTAAATATAAGCTTTGCTTATCATCTAAAAACAAATGGAAAAACTGAAAGGGTGAACCAAGTATTAGATGACCTAGTAAGGATGTATTGAATGGATCAACAATACAAGTGGGAGGATTACCTACCATTGGTAGAGTTTGCATATAATAACTCATATCATTCTATGATCAAGATGGCTCCATTTGAAGCGCTATATGGTAGGAAGTGTCGAACTCCTATAAGTTAGGATAAGCTGGAAGATAGGATAAGCCTTGGGCCAAAGATGTTATCAGAAATTGAGGAACAAGTTGGAATTATTAAGCAAAGGCTAATAGAAGCTAATGATAGGCATAAAATTTATGAAGCTAATGATAGGCATAAAATTTATGTTGATTCTAAATAGGTACCTAGGAATTTCACAATAGGGGATAAGGTTGGTTGAAAGTTAAACCTCACAAGAGTTTTATCAAGTTTGGAAAGTCATCCAAACTAGCTTTGTGCTATGTTGGACCTTTTGAGGTTCTTGAGGAAATAAACCCTATTGCATATAGGATTGCATTTCCACTAGCTCTTGCCATGATGCATAATGTCTTTCATGTCTCATATCTTAAGAAGTATATACCAGAAGATAACCATGTTATTGATTGGAATGCTTTACAGGTACATGACCCAGGGGTGTACCTAACAATAGAGCCACTCAAGGTGCTTGAAACATGTAAGCTCCATTTGCATAACCGAGAGGTTCTATAATGCAAGGTCCAATGGGATCAGTATGCAGAAGACTCCACCACATGGGGAGACTATGTTGAAATGAAGCAAAAGTTTCCACGAGTCTTGCTAGATTTTGAAAATTCATGAAAACAATGAAGTTTTGTGATGTGTGCTTTATGCTATGGTCATATTTGATACTAAAAAATCATCAAGGGAAATGATTCAAAAGGGGGGGAATATGTTACGCCTCGTGTGTTATTACCTATTTACTATTACCTTGATTGGTAAATTGCTTTAATAAATGTGAATGTGTTATACATATATGAATTTTGATGGAAATATGATGAATGAATGTTTGATTCTATTTAATGTTTTATGATGATTCTATATATGAAATATATATGAGATGCATATCAATGTGTTAATTCGGATAACTACTATTATGGTGAACTAAGTTGAATGCAAGAACAGGTCCAAGCCTCTGGAAGAGAGGGGAAATATCACTCTGGAGAAGAACTTGATTTGGTAACCTTTAATTTAGCCTTACTGAGCATTCACACACTCATGCCCTAGTTGGTCTTAGTTGAGTCAAGCCAGTTGGGTAGATGGTAAGTGATCTTTACATTACTTGGTATGTTAATATTGATTTGTGATCTATTTTTATGAATGTTTGTAATAAGGTATGTGATGAAGTCCTAATGATAGGTGGGAACCCTTCCTTGTGTGTTTATTGTTCTGTCGATGAGATATATGCATAAAATGTATATATGTATATATGTATGTGTCTAAGGTAAACTCATACATATGAGTGGATACGTGCATGAGTATACGTAGGTAGACGTACCTACACATGATCATGGATGGATTACCCATATATGTATGGGAATACCAATTGGACTAAGGTGACACATATATATTGTGTATATATGCTGATCGATGAATTTGTGAGTATGAGTGTTTTTATAAAGATATTGAAATGGTATTATGTATATGTATAAATGTATATATATATATATACGTAATATTATTCTTTATATATATATATATGTTTATTAATTAAATGTATTTGATAACTTATTAAGATGGATATATATTAATATATATACATTGCTATATATATATATATATATATATATATATATATATATAAATGAAAGTTGATGGAGATAACCTCTAAGTGCAATACATAGCACTATTCTTAAGTAAAGTGTTGTAATGAATAAAGCACATATGTAACATATTGCACAACCTATGGAAGAATGATAACCAATGCATAAAGTACTTAAAGACCAAGTCAAACCAATGAATGAGGCATGTAAGAGTTTATGTGTTGTTGTGTATGTGTATGAATAAGAAGTTAATAATGTTTAAAAACCATTTGAAACTATCAACCCACGCTATAATCCAGGGGTGCCAACATATGAATGTGGTGCCATATTGCGAGTTTTTGGAATGCATAAGAGGTCTACAAAATGCACATAAGCTTGTAAATAGCATTAAGACTCAGTCAAGAGTAAACTTGGCAAAATCTACCACTAAAATAAAAAATCTTCAACACTTTGTAAACGCATCTCCCTCTATGCAAAACCAAGCCTTGATACCAAATGTTGTTAAAAAAAGGTGAATAAATCTCACAATAATAACATTATCAATTATGTACAAATCTAAAATTAATCTCTCAATTGTAGATTACCCACTAAAGATTAAATGTGGAAGCTTAAATCAACAATATGAAAATCCTCAAACAATTGTAAGAAAACATGTAACATCATATTTATGTGAAGAAATTCTTTCAAGAAAAAACTTGACCATTAAAGAGAGGCCACATATATATCAATATTAAAAAATAAATTACATATGCAACACTCTAACTCCCTTCAATCTAGTAGGATTCTAGTAGTACCTATATACTTGTAAAACAACTCATGAAATTATTATTTCATGCCTCCAATTTATACAAAAATGAGAGATGAATACCACAAATGGTTTCCAAAAATAATGTATCATCAAACCATGGAAAAATGTAAAAAATCCTAATCCAAAATGAAGAGGATCTTCCAAGGATTGTGAAACAAACTCCCCATAAGCCATGAAAAATTAACCTCCATACAAATAATATACAACATCTTTAACTTGTAACTCCTCCATAATATATCATATCCCAATGCAAGCATCCAAATCCACCATCCAAATTATATATCCACAAACAATATGAAAGATTCTCCACTACTCAATTCTAGCATCCAAGTTAAGAAATTTTCTGAAAATAGCTTTATAATTTCCACTACCAACTTCACCTCCTTCATGAAAATTACAAATAATATTCCAAGTCAATGAGGCTAATAATAATAAAGTAACAATCTCTCAATAACATGAGTGTCTAAATACCCATTCCAAGATTGTTGGAGATGCATAAAAATAATATGTATTATGATTAACATTAAATGTCACACTATCCTAATAGTTCCTAATCTATTCCACCTCTCTTTTTTCCCCCTTTGGACCACTTTTTATTTATCTCCATCTCTTTATCCATATCCTAATTCATTGTTTCCATTTCCATGTCTATGGCTAATTTTATTTTAAACCTATATGCTTTGGATACATACACTTTTACAATAGAGATCTATTTTTTCATATTTTTCCATTACTATATCATGTGGACCAAGTTTAAACACCTAGAAAGGGATTTATCAAGTAGAATCCCCTTTATCTATTCCATTTTGAAGGGTTTTCATATTGAATTTATGTTTGCAATTCATTTACAAAATATTTTGTGTAGATCTACCAAGTGGGACTAAAGAAAAAAGTGCTCAATATTAGATAGAGAATGTACTCTAAAATGATATGGATATTATATTAGACAACCTTTAAATTTGGACACACATTATTTTAGTTACTACACATTTTGATAGTTTTAGTCTTACATTCTTAGGTGAAACTCTTCTAATTTATTTGTATTCTATCATATTTTGTAGTGTTAGGTTAGAAACTTATTTTCCACTTTATCCTAGTTTCTACATCATTTAATGGTGTCTATCCATGGAATAACCTACTTAATATTTTTGTATAGACTTATTTGGTGAGTTTCAACTAGTTTCAAGCCAAGGACTAGGCTTGCCTTCTAGGTGTAGAAAATGGCATAGACATCATCTTATATCATCTTAAAATTTTAGTCATAGATTATAATAATTTTTATAAGAATTTATAATCAAATTCATCTTTGTCTATAGGTGCATCTAAACCCTCTTTTTCCCTATTTTCTATTAGTTAGTCATAGGTTTGTTACTTTCAATTTTTATTTCATTTCTTGTTGTTCCTAGTCTCAAGCCTTTTATTAGTCCCAACTTATATTTTCTTATTAGTATTAGACTATGCTGAAAAGCCTTATTTTGCACTAGTTTACATACACACTTAAGAAAAGAATTAAACCCTAACACATTTTTATTTTTCATTTCTTTTATATGGAAATCACATACAACCCTTAATTCATAAGCATCTACATTAAGAATATCATATCCAACACCATCATCTAGGAAAAATAACCATAATGGTGAGAATTTTATCAAGTGTAAATGATCTAACCATGAGGGGTTCCCTCAAAGACTTCCACCTACTTGCAAAACTCACTATAGTTATTGGTCATAGTCATATCAGTCTACCACATGTCTGCACAATCTATTAGGATTTATTTGGATAAAAAAAAAGTGCAACAAATCAATTTTAGTCTCATAATATTAAGACCACTATGCTATCTCAAGTTGAATCTTCCCATTCAAATGACTCACCTCTAATTGGCACCCTTATAGTTGACTATCCCCATCTTGAAGCTTCACTTGATTGGAACACCTTGAGGTAGTAGATAACATGGAGAAATTCAAAATTACGTGCACATGATGTATCCCTTATACAAACACTATGCACCCATTGAAGCTTGAAAAAAGAACTTTCTTAAGTGTATGCAAACCTAATATTAATCTCTTAATTGTCGATTACCCATTAAGCATTGAATATGGAGTCTTAAAGTAACAATATGAAAACCATCAAACTATAATAAGGAAAAAACATAACATTGAATTTATGTGGATAAATTATTTTAAGAAAAAAAATCCACCATTAAAGAGATGCCCATGAATGTATTAATCTTGAAGAATAAATTACATATGCAACACTCTAACTACCTTCAATCTAATAGCATTCTAGCAATATTTGTGTACCTATATAAAATAGCTCAT
>VDFB02086081.1:260246097-260279776 GCA_007258455.2 Sequoia sempervirens
TTGAATTTAAATATTTGTTCAGCTCCACCTATATACATGAGCTAGATTGAATATATATACGTGCAACAATATGTACAAAACCTAGTCTATGTTCCAATTTTGCATTTAAATTTATTTATGTTCCACGGAATTTTTAAGTTCACATTCAAATCTTTCATTTCATTTGAACATGTTCAACTCCACAAACTTATATAAAATTATCTAGTTGATTTGGTGTTTGAGTGGTGAAGAATCTAGACATAAATGTTGTCTCTAGTTTTCTTTATTTTTTATACATTACTAATGCACAACATTCAATAATTTTAAATGATCATCTAGATTTTCATGTATCCATCTCAACCATACATCCATTCTCCATCCTTAATAATAAAAAAACATCACTTGAACATCAAAATTTGGTTACTTGGTCTCAATCTAGTCCATACATCATATTGTCCTTTCGTCATCACCCAAAGTTTTCAACATCTAGGGACCTTATCCTTAATCTAGACTATCATCCATTTCAAATTCAATCTCCTAATAAAAAATCACTTGACCTTATAATTTGATTTCATCTTTAAAATCCAAATTTGCTTAAGAACATTAGCTCCTATCTTTTAAGTATAGAACTAAATTATTTATCCATTTTGTTAATGTTAGATTGTATCCAGGTTCTCTTGGTTTGGCCTTTCTTGTTCACCTCAAGGTGCATTGGAATATATGAACATTGTAGTGAATCATAGTGATGGTGTTTGGGGTGCTTGAGATAGCTACATTTTGGCATCAATTTAGCTTTGTTTACCATGTATAGCTTGAGACCATGTATGTAATTTGGTCCATCTTTCCAGTACAATTAAATATGGATTGATCAATTTTTAATTTATATATAGAATTGTCATCTAGGAAGATCTAGATCTACTTGATCAATTTTTAATTTATATAGAATTGTCATCAATTTTTAATTTATATAGAATTGTCATCAATTTTTAATTTAATATTAAATGTGCATGTCTTTCAAAATTTAAATATATATATATATATCAATTTCTAATTGCATATATATAAATGTTCCACATGGAATTCTTAAACTTTCAAGACTAGAAATTTGATTTCATTTACATTCAACTCCACTTATATCTTGCATGCTTTATTTGAATTATATGGTTCATTGTTAAGTGAACATTTCAAATATAAATATATGATTTCATTTACATTCAACTTGACACAAGTATAGCTCATCATCTAGTTCAAGAATTCTTTGCATGCACATTCAAATGAACATGTGTATTAGATTATATGGAATTAGAAATTAGGTTCATGTATAGCATGATATATGCACAATTTAAATGTATTTAACTTTTACTGACTTTAAAACTGAACATTTAGAGCTTTAAAGAATTCAATCTAACTATCATCTATTTCAAATTGCATTTTTATGTTCTACTTTAAAATATATAGCATTAATCTCAAGCATATTTGCATTCAATTTTTTCTATTTCTTGACCTATTTATTAAAGACAAATTCATTTGAACTATTTATTTAAATTAATTACATGTACATGTCCATCTTTTTAAATTTACAAATAGCAACCATTAGATAGTGGAGTCCAACATTTTGATTTCACAATGTAAAATTATCTATATGTACAACAAGTGCATTTGAACAAGTTACCATAATTTAAATTTAAATAAAGGTACTTGTTCCTTGCTAAATAAATAAAAACATAAACTAATTTAATGCACGATGTATTTATAGATGTAATGTAAGTGAGTTCATCAAACCATAATAATGCACGTATATAACAAACCTAGATTCAAACCATAAAACATAACTATATGAATGTGATATGTAAATTATAACAAGTATATATATGTGTACCATAAAACATAAGTATGTAACATGTGCAAATGTTCAATACATAAATCATAAAAAGTGTCTCCAACATGTAATAATATGATCTCAAACATGTAATACTATAAAACAAATCTCAAAGAGAGGGATGTTTGGTATGAATAGAATCATCAGATCTATGGCTCGATCTCTCCCTCGACCTCTCCCTCAATCCATGGCTCGATCTCTCCCTCGAACTCTCCCTCAATCCATGGACCGATCGCTCTGCTAATCCAAGATGTGTGGATCCATGTCCTGATCCAATATCTCCCGATCTGTGTCCCGAGCCTCGTCCCAACCCTTGTATGTGTTCAAGTACATATATATGTAAAATTATCTAAAAATTTTACAATGTACTTGAGTTCAATGTGTTCAAACTTAAACATCAAGTAATTAGTTTTTTAAAATTAAATTTAAATGTACCTCATCTACATACTGCATGGGATCGCCATCATGCTCCAAAATTCCAAAGTCTGGGAAATCACCATATTGCTTAAAATTTTCAAGTACATAATTTCAATCAGGAGTTAAACCCCTAGAAGTTTTTAAAATGCATTACATAATTTTTTAGAACACAATTTTAAATATATATGTATTTAAATTATAAATTGAAAGTACTTGTTGTGCTTGCTTGATGGCTCTACCAATGTCACTAAGATCACGAGAATGTAAAGACATTGTAGGGGGCTCTATATCATGTACAGTATTAGTAGCAAAAAGAAGTCAACTATATGTCCCATGGATAGGATCAAGTGTTGCAGTAGCCTCAACGTGACCTGTAACATCCTGACGACTACCTGGACAAGCTAGAGGATCAATAGAAACATGATGTGCATGGGATTCTGTAGGCTGATGTGGAATATCCTAAGCTGCATTTGCCACCTTGTGGCTCATATGTGTATGAGGATATCATTGTCTAATAAAGTCTAGTACCCTTTCAAGAGCAATCCCATGGTCCTCACTGATAACTTGATATGCTGCTAGTAAATCCAAAATTGAGAGTCTGCATATTACGCAGAGTCGTGTGGGTCATATGCTCAACATCTGCAAGAGTAGGTAGATCAGCACTAATAAATGGATCATACAATGCAGATGTAGCCTCAGTGGGAGGAAGGTCGATCCGTGGGCATAATAAATATCTACCAACTCGATTAGATGAAATTTGATCAATCTGCATTGTAATAGAGGCAATGTTTTCAAAAATCTGACTCTGAGTGGAGCTTGTTGCCACCTCCCCTGCTGCTGCCAATTCCAAACATTTTGGTAAAACCAAAAGGTTTGGGCCAACTAATGCCCTCTTGTCCATAGGCGGTGGAAAATTTGAAGGTCTAAACTGTGGTTTGTCAGAAAAATGACCTTTACCTTGGCTAGCATGCTCAGGATAAGATGTGTAGTCCACCTCTATATGTAAATGAAATTCTGCATATAACTGTTTGACAAAATACAATGGCAGCTCATCATTGTGAGGCCATCTATGATGTGTTGCCAACCATCTAGGGTATATGAATGGTGCAACAAGAGGATCTTCACACCTTGTAACCACATATCCTCTAATTTTATTTTTTCCTCTATAAAATGGGAACATGGATAACACATTTTCACCTGAAACTAATTTGGCAACTTCTCTATGTTTCATTGTGCTAGTAACACTATTATCAAGAGAAAAATAAAACTATTCAATGTTGATTTCATCATAAGGATTGTATGATCGAATTGTCTCAATCATCTTAATAATCTCTTGTCTAATAGTGACTAATCTATCTCGATTTGCCAAATTGGGGGAGTTGTGAATTGTTTGCTCTAAACATTTTAGAGCATTGTCCAATCTAGCAATACTATCCTAAAATATATTTGAACTAGTTTGAGCTTCTCACTCAGAACGAGGGGAATGATGAGATCCCTCATCGGCCATGATATATATAAATAGATAGAGATCTGCATATCATTAAAACAAAATTACATAATGAACTAAACAAATTTAAATTGAATTTTTTTCAAAACTAAAAAAATATATATTTAAATTAAAGGTAAAATTTTCAAATTTCAAAACTAGAAAACATTTTTGAATTTAAATGTATCTAATGAGATCTAGTTCAAACTTTATATCTATCAAGCTATGTGAACCTATTAAATCATAGATGCACGTAATATTCAACTAAGAGTAAATATGGAAAAAAAATATTTATCCTTTCAACCACTCTATACTAAAATTTTGATCAAAATAAAAAAGTACTCTTCATTACAATTGGTCACATATGATCTAGCCTTTCTTTGTAATCAATTATTTTTTAAATTAAACACTAAATTATAAAAAGGTTAACATTTCCTTAATTTTTCGATCTAACTTAAAACATATTAAAGTAATAAAGTTAAAATTCTTTGAAATAAATTCCTTAGGAATAAAATAGAAACATATCTACATGTGCATATATATGTATGTACACATGTATGTATGTGGGAGTGCATGCGTGTATGTGCATGTATATATACATGTATATATATATATATATCTATGTGTGTGTGTGTATGTACATGCATATATATGTGTGTGTGTATGTGTGTATGTATGCATATGTATGTGTGTATGTATGTATGTATGTATATACATATATATATGTATGTACATGCACATATATGTGTATGTGTGTATGTATGTACATGTATTATATATGTATGTGTATGTGTGCATGTACATGCATATATATGTATATGTGTGTATGTACACATGTATATACTCAAGTACATACATACATACACACATACACATATATATACATGCGTGTACATACATACATGTACATACACATATATATGCATATACATACATATATGTACACATATGTATATATAATACATGTACATGCATAAGCACATACACATACACATATATATAATACATACATACATACACATACACATATATGTGCATGTACATACATAAATATACATACATATATATATATATATATATATGCATATACATGCATACATACACACATGTACACATATGTACATATAATACATGTACATACATGCATACATACATACACACATACATATATATATATATATATATGCATAGACATACATACATGTACATATATATATATATATATGCATATACATACATACACACATGTACACACATGCATACATACATACACACATACACATATATGTGCATGTACATACATATGTATACATACACACATGTATACATATGTATACATACACACATGTACACATATGTATATATAATACATACATACATACATACACACATGTACACATATGTATATATAATACATACATACATACATACATACATACATACACACATACATACATACACATAAGAATATAAATCATTCTCATTGGTTTGGGTCATGCTAAGGTTTAGAAAACCACTCCTGGGTGGAAGATTAGGATCCTAATTTACTTGTGGTACAACCAAAATACATCAAAATAAAGATTAAAAATATACTTTCAAATTGGAAAAATTAGAAATACTAGTGACATGAGATTTGAAAATGAAACACTAGTGGACTGGCTAAGGTTAGTTAAGGTGTATAAAGAGATTTCACAACAAATCTCAAAAACCCCAATATAAAAGGACAAAGTAACGAATCAAGATAATATTTAAAGATTTCCAAATTTGAATATTAAACATAAAAAAGGGTAGATTTAAAAAACCCTAATAGGAAGAAGAAACCCTAAAATTAAACCAAGTCAAGTAGGATCAATCAAGTTCATAAAAACATGAAGGAAAATAGGTTTTCATTAGAGATATCCTAGGCTATTTAAAGGAATATAATCAATCAAGCACAAACCAGTTACCTAATTTAACTAATTTTATAAATGTAGTAGTAATATGATAAATGTACAAGTGTTCTAGAAAATATAAATGTGACAATCAAGTTACTTAGCTCTATGGCCAAAGAATGAATGGTAATGAAGAAGATTTTGGAGTAAGACTTGTGTAGCTCATAAATTAGTGCCTCTATCTATGAAGTACCTTGCAGTCTACAATAGATTTATGCTTTGTCAAGGGGTGAGTTTGCAAGTTTGGGAAAACAAATTTATGGTCATGGACTCTAGTATTTCATGTTTGGACTCATCCCTATGCATAGTGAGGTTTTTCTCTTCTGCTCACCTAATGAATAGTTGTCTACTTTATTCTTCCTTAAGATTTGGAAACTAGAAGTATTTGCAAATACCAAGTAAATGGTTGTCATGTTTCATCACAAGGAGAGGATTTCTCTTCTAGATCAACTCTTAGAAAATGTGTGTATGTATGTACATGTATTATATATGTATGTGTATGTGTGTATACATACATGTACATGTACATGCATATATATGTGTGTTTTCATTAGAGATAGCCTAGGATATTAAAGGAATATAATCAATCAAGCACAAACCAGTTACCTAATTTAACTAATTTTATAAATGTAGTAGTAATATGATAAATGTACAAGTGTTCTAGAAAATATAAATGTGACAATCAGGTTACTTAGCTCTATGGCCAAAGAATGAATGGTAATGAAGAATATTTTGGAGTAAGACTTGTGTAGCTCATAAATTAATGCCTCTATCTATGAAGTACCTTGGAGTCTACAATAGATTTATGCTTTGTCAAGGGGTGAGTTTGCAGGTTTGGAAAAACAAATTTATGGTCATGGACTCTAGTATTTCATGTTTGGACTCATCCCTATGCATAGTGAGGTTTTTCTCTTCTGCTCACCTAATGAATAGTTGTATACTTTATTCTTCCTTAAGATTTGGAAACTAGAAGTATTTGCAAATACCAAGTAAATGGTTGTCATGTTTCATCACAAGGAGAGGATTTCTCTTCTATATCAACTCTTAGAAAATGTGTGTATGTATGTACATGTATTATATATTGTAGACATGTCAAATTGACATAATGCATTCAACTAGGTCATATTCATCCATTCGGAAAATAAATCAAGTTTATTTATCAATCTCTAAAGTCATCAGCTTAAATCAAATAAATCAAACTTATCATCAACCTTTTTAATCAAATAAATCAAACATCCATCATAATGCATCTTCCATCCTTTTCTGATTTAAATAAAACAAATATTTAAGTCTTAAAAGTCAAAATCATCTAATCAGCATTAAATCAGCATAATCATCATCTATTTAATCCAACCCTGATTAAATACTCACCCACTTGCATTCTCTAGATTTGGCCACTTGCACATGAAATTGCAATTAATTGATTTATCAAAATTTTATTTTCAACTTGGCATAAAGGAAGAATATTCTCCAAGTTTGAATCTCCCCCCAAGTGGACATGTACACCAAATAGAGCATTTATGAGGCCTTACATGCCTCTTACATGTCCCCTTCCAAAGTCAAACTCAGCATTTATTGGAAAATTTGAATTCAAATTCTCCCTCTCATGGGCACTCTTCCCAAATCTTGCACATGCTTCAACCACTCACATGATGACAAGTGTCCTCAACTCATTGGCTTGATCTTTAGTCCCACATTGGTCCCTCTTCAACACTCAGCATTTGAAAATCTTTAAATACAAGCTTCATCTTTGAGCAAATCCTTCACAATTTTATGCAAGGTTACTCTCTTCATTTGAGATTTGATCTTGTCCATTTCACTCCATCATCTCCATTTGCATTTTATCATCTTTAGCTATTAATCAAGGATTGGGAAAGGGTCACTAGCACATGTGACACCAATCCAACTATGGAATAGGTAACTTGCTTTTGTTTTCATAATGTTTTAGTATTTTTATCATCATTTGTGGCATTTTGAAAGCATTTGCAATGTATTTCATAGGAGTTTACTTTGAAGGATTTGTAGGTACTAACCCTTGTTTGAAGTTAGTGTTTGCAGATTTTGAAAAGCATGCTCACATTTGGCGCTAGAAGGAGGGCCTTTGTTGTGCGTTTGCTATGCATTGGCTCACTTCTAACTTTTCATTAGCAATTTCATTTGTTGTGCATTGATATTCATTTATTGTGCAGGAGTTGTCATTAATGTTCTATTTTCGTTTGGAAATTCTAATCTAAATCTTGAGCTATTTATTGGCCCGCGTTGAATACTGATACGCTGTCATCTTTGCTTACTAAACTGATGGTATTTTGGCCTAAACTGAAAACAGAAACAGGAAATCAAATAATTTGATTGAAAGCTTCTTACGCCTTCTACATTGATTGGAAAGTTTCTGTATTTCCCTGGTACATTTGGAGGTCATTTATTTAAAGTCAATGATTTCTTGTTACCATGATCTGTTCCAACTGACGATGAAGAGCCAGTAATATCTTTATAGCATGCATTTCCACCCTTCGCTGATAAAGGGGCTCATCAAGAACTACGCATCCAATCTTTTGCAGGCACTAAGATCAGTATTCTGTACCTTTTTTTATTTTTCTTGGCCTTTGTTTCTTCTGCTACGCATAGGGGATCTGACTTGTAAGGAGGCAAATAAACGCAACGAGTAGAAATCTATGAGTCTTTTAGATGTCTCTCCTGCTATGCTCGGGTCTACCTTGCAACCTGCAGACTGTGAAGGAGATCTCAAAGGGAAAACATCACATTTTTAGGTGCATTAAATCATCCAAGTCAGTCACTTTTCTATTCCAAAGGCCCAACTTCAATGGCATTGCTTAAGGAACCTGTGCGGCCACTTCGTTGTGGGTAGGATTTGTACAAGACTGGTACATTTATTCGTAGTAGGAAGGATTGGTGCAAAGTGTCTCAAAGCCTTTTCAACCGGTTTAGTTCTTTAATATTCTGACGTTGTCTGTTTGGTGCAGGTGTGGTCATTTGTTCACAGTAGGAAGGATTGTCAAAGTCTTGGCTGTGGGGCGCATTAAAAATGATGCTTGGCTGCTCTTCTTTGCTAGCGTAATATATCCATTTAGACACATCTTCCATTTATGACCTGGTTCATTTTAATTCAATAGAAGTCTTTGGTAGATTATAAATGAATATACTAAAGTCTAGGCAGTCTTTTCTGCTTTCACCAACCAGATTTCATAGTCAAGTGCAAATTTCATATCATTCGTCAAAACCTCATCCATAATTCATTATGTTCATCGATTAGCAATTATTTTGCAGGCTTCTTCAATACGCCACATCTGTCCACAACAACTCCTGTGCTAATTTCCCTGCCAAAACACTGTACAGATTTTTACATTTTCCCGCGCCAACTATTGCACAGAATGAAGTCATGGTTATGAGTCGTTGATATTAGTTAAAAGAAGCAATTTAGTGTGCCCTACTCTAAACATCATTTGTTCTAGAGCCCAACGCATAGGATGAGTCATGTAGATGAGCGAATTCTTTATTAATATCGAACAACCATCCTGTCCAAATGCAATTAAAATTCCTACTTATTTGATAGGCGTAGACTTTGAGTGATAGGCGTGCTTCCCACTGTCAAGGTTACTGCAGCAGCAAAAGGTTGTCGATGAGGTCATAATGTTGACAACATGGCGCAGATGTTGACAGTGTGGTGCATAGTCTAACCATCATAAAGTTCTATTTCATGATTTTGATGTCAACAGGATATGCATTCGAATAGGTTTTACTTGTTACTCTTTGGAAATCCACAGTGAATATCATAAATGGCGTAGTTCAGTGAATTTTGTTTTAAAATCTATTTGGTGCTAACAATCTGCAGATTGGGATTCGTGGTCATTGCATACTCTTCATAGAGATTAAGAATCATTTTCATTGATTATCGTTTGCAATAATTTGAGTCAGGTATATCAGTAGGTTGTTCAGTGAAAAAGAGCATACAACCTAGATTTGACTAATTTTTATCTTTATCTGGACGAGCTTTTGATAGTAAGTGGGCCCCTTGAAAATACTTAATTGCATTTTGGTTGTTGTCTTCCCATTATACCTCTACTCTGGAAGTTGAGGGAAGGTTGCATTTTACTTGGATTTCGGTGGTTTGAGCCTCCCAATGTCATTAAGGAGGGAAAGGTGAGAATTTAAAATTTGTTACAGATTAAAGCTTTTTATTGGAGGGGGGTGACATTGAAGATCAATTAAAATTTGTATGTGTCATGATTACAAGTCTTCTACTTGTACATATATTTATCATGCCTTGAGTTATGCATTAAAACTAAAGGATGCACATGTCTTTAGATTTTCTTTCAAGATACAATCATCACATGACCTAGCCAACTAATGCACTTAATGAGTGATCTTTCCTTCTCAAAAATTTAAATTGTTTATGATTTCACAAGAAATGACATTTAAATGGTGGATGTAGTAGGTTGTTTATTTTCTTGATAATGGCCTTTCTACTATTAAACTTATGTCCTTAATTTGGTGGGTCATTTTATTTCTAATATTTTGGTGTGTTTGTAGGAAAATGGTGGAGAGTGACATTGGAATCAAACATTACAATTGAGTGAAAGCAAGGAATCAACATTTAAAAACTTGAAATCAAAAGAGCATTTTTTAATGCTTAAGAGCGTTCATTTCATGCTTTAATTTTCTGTTTTAAGCCAACTAAATCATTGTTTATTTTCAAAGTTGGTCTAAACTTGAACATTAGAAACTGACTAGTCTTTTACTTTTGGGTTAAAATTGAACAAAGCAATCTTCACACTTCATTTTGGTGCTTAAAACGAATTCACAATTGCTTTTAAGGTTATAAAACGAACAAGTGTTTGAATTGTGTGATTTTTTCTTTTGAGTACGTATCCTCTCCCCTTGCGCTTCGTGTGATCTAGGGTGCAAGAGAAACACTCAAAATAAATTTTATTGCTTTGAAAAAATTCAATTTGGGCTTAAAAATTGAACATCTTGTGCGAGTGTGAGTAGGGGCATTTTCGCGTACATTCTCTTTCTTTGTGCCATCAAAGATTGATCGAGTTACAGATTGTGTCTTTGCTTGCTTTTGTTTATCTTAGAGGGCCTGCCTTGGGGAAAAAGTACTCACCCAAGGGATGACTCAACCGGTAACACTCTAAAGCCAAGAGTATTTCCAGCCGGGATATAAATGAGGGTTTTGGTTAATGCATAATCACGGTTGGCTCGACAAGATGGATCCGAAAGGGGACTCTTGCCGTATGGGTCAATCTCCACGAATGGAAAGTCCTTACTAGAACCCATGTGCTAGAATTTTCCAAAATCCTTAATCTATTTGTTGGTGCAAGAACGGTCATTCCTGAAGCCACCCACACTCTTACGGTCTTCTAGTAGAGATGGAAAGCACGCCATGGGAGTTTCATGGGTGTTGATGCTTACCCGATTGGCGTTAATGAGCGTGGAGAGCGATGGGGTCAAGCATCTAACCATCCGCTAGAGATAAGCGTAGCTGGACTTGTCCAAGTGGGAATCAACAAATATTGTCTTACACATCCATAGGGCTTGTAATTATTCTTTGTTTGAAAACACAGTGTTGTATTCGAAAACATTTTGCAAACAAACATTCAACATGATTCTCAAAATTTCAAACCCTCTTGAAGACAAATATCATTGACTCAATCCATATGTTATTGCTTTCCCTTGCGGATTCACGTCCGTAGAGGTTCCTAAGCATTGGATTATACCTCAATTTGTCTTCTTGAGTAAGCAATAGGAAAACCCTTGCCTTAAGTTCATTGAATTTCCACATAAAATATCTTGTGGGGTTTAAAGAAATTAAGACATTGGACATCTTAGTTTGAAACTTTAATCAAAGAGTGTGTTTGTGGTAAAAAGTACTCATTAAGCAAAGATAACAAATTGGACCCCACACATGTGCTTGATATCTTTTGGTCATATTGGTCTTTTGATTGCTCTTAGAGAAAAGTGTGTTCTTCAATACCTTGGCCTAGTAAACAAAGTCTCTCTAAGTCTCTTAGGATCAAATCAAACATTTCATCCAACTCAACCATTTATCAAAATTCATCCATCCAAACAACTTTAGAGTTTTTGAAAACATCATTCTAGACTTGGGTACATCCTTAAATCATCATCAAATTCACCTTGTTTAGTTAGGTGTATGGGAATGCATCCTTTCTCATACCTCTAGTTAAATAAGCAATCCTTTGAACAAGTTCATCCTAAGATCACATCCAACATCTTATGGTTTACAAGTTCATCATCCAAATCAACCAATCAAAATCAAACCCTAAGTCTAGCATTGATCCAAAGTCCTTAAACGTTCAACACTCATATCATTCACATTTCATCCTCCATCTCGCCATTGGTCCTAAGAACCTTAGAAGTCACTTTCATAACAAGGTCAAAACACAAGGAGAACATGGAATACAAACTTGATCCCTACGTCTTGAGTAATCCAAATCAATTGAATCTTGAAAGCCTTACAATTCTGATTGATTATCAAAACTCACACTTATACAATCCATACATGGGACCATTACCTTCGACAAATGTCAATAGAACAACAAGTGTGAGTGTGCCAAAATCAAAGATTGGAACACATTTCCCATTGGGAGATCTAAACCCAAAACTACAAGTCTATCAATCGAACAATCATTGCATGAACCTTCAAACGAACAATGTCATCCCACCAAATCCCTACAAACCAAATGAGAAGGCACCAAGTACAAGTTTTCAAAACATGAATCTAGCAAACTTTGGGATGGATACATTTGAAAATTATCCGAATGTTCCCAACATGAGCAATGGCCAATTTCAACCCATCATCACAAATCAGAATGTTGTCCGAAATCAAACACAACTATACATCCCAAATCCACTTAAACAAAAGCCGAATCAAGGGAGTCAAATTCAAAATCAAGATCAAATTTCACTAGAGCAACTTGCTTCACATGCCAAACTAATTGAACTATTGGGCAAAGAGATATCTTCACTCCAAAATCAATACAATCTTCCATTGGTTAATTTATGTCATCAAAGCATTGAGTTGTGTCCACAACCACAACAATATCTCCAAGGTCAAGAAGTTAGATATCAAGGTCAACCACATCAACAAATCCAACCCCCACGTGTCGAAGATCAATCACCACATCTCCAAAATCAATCACCACAAGGTCAACTTAAAGTACAAATCTCACAAAGAAACAAGCGACAATACACACCACTTGGGAGACCAATCGAATCAGTCTTGCAACAATTGGTACAATAAAATCTCATCAAGCTTCCCATCTATGGGAACTATCAAGAACCCCTAGTTAAACCACCAGGGTATAATGAGGAGCACCATTGTGATTATCACAAAACAAAGGGACACACAACATTAAGTTGTATTCGACTAAAAATTCTCATCCAAGACTTGATTGATCAAAAGATAATTGCTATTGGGGACAATGATAGCATTGTCAATCTCTCCACCACAATTGTTGAAAATAATGATCAAGATCTATCCGTCAATAAAGATGTTTTCGTCTCATCCAATGAGGCATCGACCAATGATTATGTCAAAAATGTCTCTACATCACCTAATGAGTTAGAGGATATATCTCGAGAATTTATTCCAAAACATAATCAAAATCCTTCACCAAAGTCTAGCAATGGTCCTTCCCAAGACATATTGACATCCTTCGACCTCATGGCTACAGATACTAAAGGAACCCTAAACTCGACACTTGAGGATGTTGAACCACTTACCATGTCTAATGAAGATATCCAAGCACCATTTGTAAGCGATCCATGCTTTGAAACCGACCCATGTCAAGAGCTTGATCCAAAGCATATTGAAAGCAATCCCAAAATAAATCAAGATCAAAAATTTGTATCTCCAAGATACTACAATGATCTAATGGATATTCTCCTATTCACACAAGATGATCACATCCACATAGCACTTACTCCTCCATCTACCCATGAGATGCTTTCTATGGATGGACACGTAGATGATCTTCAGCTAGAACAAGATTGTGTTACACAAAAAGGGCAGATTCTTAACTCCTACAATCAAATGGAGTTGTCAACATCAGGATCAAATATGTCCCAAACTTAGATTGAGGACATCATGAATAAAGATATCCATCATTATCCGCCCAAGGAAACAAGTCAGATAAAACATCCAGAGTTAGCAGAGCAGCAAATTGAAACAACATCACCTACGGTGGTCATTTATCAGAGAGTGCATTCTCTACAAGGGATCTCAGAACAGGCAAAATCAAAGCATGAAGGTACTACTTCCACAATACTAGGGGCAACTTCATCTCAAACAAACATCAACATAGAGAGCACGAAGAATCCTTATGGTGAAACTGATGTCAATACTACAACCAGTCACGCCATGAATCTTCATCCACCCATCACCCCATCCACGAATTGGGACCAACATCAAATGAACGATCGAAATCAAAGTACGAAGAATGTTATCAAAGCAAAAGAAGCTAAGAAGCATAATGGACAAATCAAATACAAATGGATACCAAAACATACAAAGAAAGATCATCCCTATCAAACTCCATTAGTCAAAGAAACTGGGGAAAAATAAAAAAGGGAAAAATATCCATCAAGGATGTCCACAAAATCAAAATCAGGCTTTTCAAGCGATGTACAAAGTATATCAAGCAATTGGTCCTAATTCCATGCACACTTCCGTATCCACCCATCATTGCTCATCTTCCCAAGTTTGGAGAGTCAAAGGTTCCAAACTGTCAACCAATCCATCTCTTATCCCTAAACACACTCCATCCATGCCTCCACGCATAATATCCAATTCTTACATTGACCATGTATTGGCAACAACCCTTCATCATAAGGATTCTAAAGGCATTTTATCGCGATGTGCGCACCAAGACAGAGTTAACTCTGGTATTGACGAAGCAGATCAAGAATCCCAAAAGCTGCATTCAAGTGCACGTATCTTAGCAAAGCAGCTCCTTCAAGCAAGATATCGATGGCACATTATGATAGGGGCATCTATGTCAACACCACCAGGTGGTTCAACATGAATCTTTCAGAACAATACAAAAAAAATCAAAAAAATCAAAAAAAGCAAAAAATCCAAAAAAAAATCAGAAAAAAGGATTGAAAATAGTAAAGAAAAAATTGTCCTCTAGTGAAAACCGTATGTGTGGTGCTTTGGGCAGGACCATGATGAAAACCTGGAAAACAGGCATCATGTGTAGAATCGAGCATCTACGCGTGCCAGTTCAGATGAAAGCATCTCATCCCATCCGTAATAAATTGAGCATTCCATCCATCTCATCCATAATAAATTCATCCATCCATAAGCCATTTATCCAATCCATCTTTATCCATCTACGTCCATCATGCAAGTTATCTTGATATTGATGAAATTTTGGGGCACACTTTACACTTGCTTATGGTAAACATCTTGACATGGTCCGTTTTCATTAATCCTATCCTATGCAGCATTATCTGAGCTATGAAGCATTATCCAAATGAGCATTCGTTATCCGAACACCTTATCTTATCGCAAGATAATCCATGTCCCTCCATCCACACACCTATCCAAGCATCCATCCATTGCATTCCATACGTTGCTAGACATTGGGGGCAGATATGTACATCTTGCTTCGGGAATAAATATTGATCTATATCCTCCTTCTCATGTGGCGATCCAAACATTGGAAAACGTTGAAATTAAACTAGTCAAAGCACTCGTGAGCAAAAATATGAATCACTAGCCCATGGTATATTTTGACGAGAAGACATTCCTTATCAATCTTCATATTTTGTAGAACATCAAAACAAATAATCACTATCAGTCGCATCTAAACGCATCCTTCAACGTCACATCAAATCATCCAAAACATCTTTTGTTCCAAACCAAGCTTCAACAATCTTGATCAAATCAAATCCAATCAAAAAATCATCATCTTGGGATATCCTTGTGTTGCTTAACACTATCCTTGCATTGTTGTGCATCCTCAACAATGTTATCATCATCAATCCATCATCATCTTATCTTTGCATTGTTGTGCATCCTCAACAATGTTATCGTCATCAATCTTGATCAATCAAATCCTTGCATTGTTGTGTATCCTCAACAATGTTATCATCATCATCCATCCATCGATCCAATCAATCAACCTTAGCTTGGTTTTTAGCAAAATCCTCAAAGCAATTGCCCGATATCGCATGCATATCCAAATCGTCAAAATCATGCGAAAAATCCAAAAACATCCAAAACATCAAAAATCAAAAACACTCAAAAGCGAGAAAACATCAAAAACATTGAAGTCGAACTACATGCGTCTCTAGAGCTTAAAGCATTAGGTAAGGCTAATCTTTGAAGTCAGCCGAGACGGCAAAATCCAAAAACATTGAGAAAAACATCAAAAATCCAAAAACAGCCTCAAGAAAACATTTCAAAACGTCAAAAACATCCAAATATTTGAAAAAATCCATCTGTCTCATCTCGCTTGCACCCGCAATAATCAATCATCCATAATAACTGATCGCCATCTTCATCCTTTGGCAACGCAAACAGAAACAATCATAGCAGGCAACAAAATCAAGCTTCAATCGTAAAATCAAAATCGAAACAACGAACCATGGAAAACAAAATCAAAGTCTCGATCATTTTCAAACATGTTAGTCAACCTTATATCAACAGCCTATCAATCAACTTATCAAACCATCATCATCCTGTACAATGCATGTCCCTAGGATATGTCGTTCGGAAACCGATATAGGCATCATTTTGGATATCACTTGGATTCTTATCCTATCAAAACAAATCCCTTTGGCTAGAGGTATGAAGAACATTGGCTTGTTTGCATACTTGATCTTTTCTTTTGATTTATCTTATTGCGCTCATTCAAAGGACCTCTCGATAATATCTGAATGAAGGATTTAGAGAGATAGGAATGGGGCAACAATCATTATCTTTTTTTCTGCTATGCTTGTTGGGCATTCTTATGCATAACTTAATGAATACTTGCTTTGTTAGTGCGCCCTAGCAAAGGTTTACGTATGTCAAGTGTGAACAAGAATACTCTATCGTTTGTTGAGTCAAAGTCCATCACACTAAGTACAAGCGCCATCACGGTCCTTCATACCTTGATGCATCGTGCTTGGCGTGTTTATCAAACATAAAGTAAGTGACCCTTTGAAAGTCAATCCTTGATAAAGAAAAATCATCATCATTTATCATCATCATCATCTATCATCATCATCTCTAATAAAGTCGATAATTGGACTTGTTGGATCCTCTTGTCATCATCCCATTTCCGTGCTAACATAACATCGCCAATCCATCCATCCTGCATCCATCATGCATCCATCTTACATCCAGAAAACTATCAGCATACCACATATCATCCATATCATACATCATAGGAAACATCAATCATTTCACATGCATTGCATAATCATCATCATAATATAGATCTGTTAGTCTCTCATAAATCATCCATTGCATAATCACAACATATCACATCATCAATCTCATCCATCTCATCTCATATCATTATTTAAGTTGTTTAGGATAATATAGATTTTGTTATTCTAAGCATCTTGAAACTCATCTTTGCATCACATCAATAACCACCCTGTTTTGAACTTTCTATCGTGAGATCGACCCTCAAATCAAATCTTTTCGCTCGATCTCTCGAGGGGGCAATGTACCAGTGTACTTCTTTCTGCTGGGGCATCCGAAAAATCAGAAATTTTTTAAATTTTGATCACGGCAAGTTATTCTTTGAACCAACGCAACAAGTACATTTCTTCAAAGAGGGGAAAAATGTAGACACGCCAAATTGACATTATGCATCACATTCGACAAATAAATCAAGTTTATCTATCAATCTCCTAAAAGTCATCGCTTTTAAATCAAATAAGTCAAACTTGATCCTATCATCATCTCTTTGATTAAATAAATCAACTATTTATTTAATTAAATCTCTAAATCATCATTCATCTCCCTTTGATTTGATTTAAATCCCTAAATCAAGTCAAAGTGGTCAAATCAGCTTAATCATCATCCTAGCTAATTGATCCTGATTAAAGGCTAATCTCATCCCACTTGCATTCTCTAGATTTGGCCACTTGCACATGAAATTACATTTAATTGATTTATCAAAATCTTTATTTTCAACTTGGCATAAAGGAAGAATATTCTCCAAGTTTGAATCTCCCCCCAAGTGGACATGTACACCCAATAGAGCATTTATGAGGCCTTACATGTCTCTTACATGTCCCCTTCCAAAAGTCAAACTCAGCATTCATTGCAAATTTGAATTCAAATTTTCCCTCTCATGGGCACTCTTCCCAAATCTTGCACAACCATTGACCTATCATCATTTGACAAGTGTCATCTTCTCATTGGAGGATCTTTAGTCCCACATTCACCATCTTGGCCAATCTCTCATCAAAAAAATCTATAAAATGAGGCCTTCATTATCATTCATGGATCCACAATTTTATGCAAGGTTACTCTCTTCATTTGAGATTTGATCTTGTCCATTTCATCCATCATCTCCATTCTATTTTATCTTGAGCTTTGATCAAGGGTTGGGAAAGGGTCACTAGCACATGTGACACCAATCCAACATGGAATAGGTGATTATCTTGCTTTTAAAATGTCTTCTTGATGTTGTTTTTGTTACTTGTGGCATTTCTTTAGCATAGATATTCTATTTCATGGAGGTATTTTGCAGATTTGTATGTTTAGACTAACCTTCTAATGAGTTTTGAGGTTGGTCTTACATTGCATTTAGGGTACTTCACTTACACTCGGGGGCACAATGTCTCATCTATCCAACCTATCATTTTCATGGCATATTATTCTACCTTACCATCCTACCATCTTTAGCCATCATACATACCTATCATATTGAGTCCACTTATCCACCCTTCTCCTTTTGATCTTGATGAAGATATAGGGGCAAAAGGTTGAAACATGTTTTAGGTATCTCTTGACATATCTCATCCTTTCCAACCAATCATATCATTATCCTATTGTCATAAGCTTTGTCATGAAAAATCCTAAGTATTATACCTAGAATGGGGCATGTTATTCCTATGTGACACAACCTTTGGAGATCACATCCTTGCTCTCTTATGATGCATACATCCATTCCATTCACTACGACCTATCCTTTTTATCCATCCATCAATCATGAGCCTTTTATCCCTTATCTTATCACCTACCCTTTCATCCATCAATCCCATCTATCTCCTTGCACCTAGACTTGGTTTTCCCTTGTCATTGGTATCTAGCACAAAGGCTACCCAAATTTTCATCCATTGACATCTCCAAACAAACATTTCAAAAATCCAAAAAAATCAAATATTTTCAAAAAATCCAAAAAAATCAGAACATTTCAAGAAAATACAAAAAAATCAAAATACCGCAAAAAAATACAAAAAAAATGGAAAAAGGTCTTCAAAAAAGACAAAAAAACAAATATCCTACAAAAATCCAAGCAATAAAATCATACCAAATCACTTCTTCCAATCAATTCTTCAAATCAATTCAATGCATCAATTCAACTCCTTCAAATCAATCTTCAAATTATCAATTAATCAATCCTCTAATCAAATCACTCCAACCTAAATCATTCCAATCACATCAATTCTTCTATTCAATTCATCACATCCTTTCATCCAATCAAATCATCAAATCAATCATCACATCATTCCAAACCACTTCTTCAAATCAAATCAATTGAATCAATCCAAGCAATAATCCAAATGCAAGTCAATCCTTGATCCATACCAATCAAGTCAATCAATATTTCCAAATTATCAATCACATCCTTTGGTCTTGATCCTAATCTTGTTGTAAACCCAGTCAATCAGTCAATTAATCAATCATCCTTGTGTTGATCTAGGGATATGACATTCCCCACAATGACAACACTATCATTATCAATCAAAATCAATCAATCAATCAATTACTCACTAGTTTATAGATTGACAGGGGCAATACCTTGTTTTTTTTTGTATCATTTGTGCATGCTTGCTTGTTTGCTTGTGTGTGTTATCATTTTTATCTTGCATTTGCATCAAATCTGAATTACTCCCAGCTAATATTCATATCTTTTACATCTAGACAAGGTTGTATTACGTTGGGGAATGAGACACATTGTCACCTTGGTCCTTATACCTTGGTGCATCATGTCTAGTGTTAGTACATCAAACATCATGGTTGCTCAGTTTCTTTCAGCATAACATATCATTCATCTCCTTCATCCACTTCCTATCTTGCATCATTCATCTTGTCCCTCCTTATCATTTCATTTCGAGAGCATACTCGTGTTCTTTCTACCCACATATCCTCTTAAGGGGGCATCATCATCCCACTCTTATTTCATCATCATCTTATCTTTTCTATCATCATCTATTTTCCTCTATCCATACCTTAGCTTTTTTGAAATGATGTTACTCGACACAAATCTCATCACCTCGAACATCATCTCAAAGAGGGGCAACATGTAGGCACTAAAAATTGTCCTAGGCCTGCGACTTCTAAATTCTCCATCATTTCCCCTTTTGTTTTTTATTTTCTAAAGTCACATGTCTTCTATTAATTAAATAACTTTAATTATTTAATTAATTCATTTCTACCTTTATTCCTCCTTGATTAATTAAATAAATTTTATTTATTTAATTATGTCATTAATCAAGTCCTTTTCTTTCTAAAATTAAATAAATTCCTATTTATTTAATTTTTATGCCACTTTCTACTATAATTAAATAATTATTTTAATTATTTAATCATTCACTAGCCTTTTCTCTCCTAAATTAAATAAATTTTATTTATTTAATTTGGTCCACTCTTTGAATTTTGAATTAAATCATTATTTAATTCAAAAGGTCCTCTTTGTCACATTCCTCTATAATTAAATAATTATTTTAATTATTTAATTATTCATTGGCCACCTAGATTAAATCATTTTTATTATTTAATTTTTCCTCTCACCTCTTTATCTATGCCAATCTTATCTTCCACATCAAATCTTATCTCTTGACATCTCATTTAATCCTAGCCCTTGATTGAATTATGTCATAATTCAATCTCAACCCTTCATACTTATCATTTTCCCTAATTTAACCCTAACCCTATTTCATACAACTTTTAATCTTGGCCATTGATGAAGACATCTTATTGACATCCAATCTCAACCATCAATCCAAATCGGACCTTGCCTATAAATCAACCCTCTCATAAGCCATTTGGGGGGGTCGATTCTTCAAGCATCCTTATGCTATCTAAATCATTCTTGAATCATCCATTCATCATCTCTAACTTAATGTTATGCTGCTAAATTGAGCAATCAACATATCAAATCAATTGACCAATTCATTCATCATTGTGTCTATTTGAGGTATTGAAGATTTGGATTAGGCAATGCATGTTATTGTTTTATCATTTTTATTTTATCCAAATTTTTCGTATACACATACTACTCTTGTCTCTACAAAGACTTCCACCTTGGATACATTATTGTAAGACGTGCAATCTTAAGAATTAAGTTATAATTATAACGATTCCATCATATATACTCCTTCACATCACACGCTTCTTACTTTTGAAGTTGTTACATATTTATCTTGTTTGTGTTTTTTGCACTAAGAATTGAAGTATTTAATTGAAATGGGGATCATATAATGCAACATGTTTAGAATTTGTGTATGAAGATTTAATACATTTGGCTAAGATATTTCCATAAATCCTAAGATATTATGTTATTCAATGGTTTTATTCTTTACATTAGGATTTTATATGTTTCTTTGATGAATTAGACATTTATTTCCTAAAGCATTTTAACATCAGTATAGGCTGAGAATAACTAAAAATGATTTGATCAAGTATACTAAAAGGATCAATGAGGCTCTTAATAATTATGTCTTTTATTTTTTATTATGCGATAAATTGAAACATTAATTTAACGATGATGACCTTCAAATCATGTTTCTTGAAATGTTTCTTCCTATTATTAAGATTAATGTATAATTGATTAGTTTCGATTTATTAGTGAAATTAGGTACCATGTAATATTTTGGTATAAAAATATTGTAAGAATATCTCTCAAAATATATAAGAAATTTAAATCAATAAGCATTAGGTACTTGTGCAAAATGTGTCAAAAATGAACAATGACAGTCAAATCAGTGGACTCATAGATAATAATAAGATGTCACTAAGGAAGAATGTACCCTTATTATTCTAATTAGGGATATGAAATTCCATGTGAGCTACCGTTGAATATTAGACAAATTTATTTAATAATGTCAACAAAATATTTAATATGAGATTATAAAAATAGACATAGATAGTAAGGAGTCATTCAAGTAGATCTTGTAGACATGTGTGGTCCTCTTAAAGTAGATTAGAAGTATCAAATAAAGAAGATAATATCCATGTCATAATACCAATAAATATCTCAATACAACCCAAGTGTTCTTGACTTTCCTAGAAAACATCATGATTTTACGAAGAATGAAGTGGGCCTCCAAATAAATTATAAATGCTTTTACATGTAGTATAAGTGGACTTAGCATTCCTGATGTGATATTTTAAATGCCTAGGAAAATTATGATGAATTAGTCTATGGACTATGTCTATATCTCCATGTTTTGTTGTAGTGGAATGCAAGAAAGTGGAAATGAACTTTTTCATGAGCCTCCTATTTTACCTCCTCCCATCATAGAAGACATTGAATGCTTCTATAGAGAAAGAAGACTCTTGATAATAAAGTGAGGGTTGTTGAAAAATAAATAGACCCTACTCATTAAAATGGAAAGATCATATGAGTGAATTTTCCTCAAGAAGGTTAACTCTGCTAGAGTAGCAAGCCACTTGTCATTTTTGGGACTACTATTTATAAGTTCTTTTATTATATTCCCCTTCATTGAAGAGTCATGATTGATGAGAGAAGTATCAATTGTGTGACTTGTTAAAAATCACTACATGTGAGATTTGGCAAATCTATTTGACTTATCAGTAGGGTCAATAATGATCTTACTCATATTCATTTCTTTTTTATCATATATGATGATAATATCACCTTTTCTATAGAAGTCATTACTAGGAAAGTTCCAAAATTGGGATTTTTTATTTTTAATATCATTTTCCTTCCCTTTTCAAGCAACACTTCCACTATCTTCCATGAAGCTTAAATTAGACTTATTAGGGTGATAATAATTCTTTGTTTTGTGAGTGTTATAAATAGACCTTAGGATATCAACTCCTACCTTACGCACCTTACCTCTAGGTCAATTATCATTGCAATTTTTTTAAAAATTGTTTATCCCAATTCTTTCATTTGATATTAACTCTTTTATTTTTGAGGGGCTTGGACATATCCCCAGCTTGTCCAGTGAGTGAAAGATATCCCTTCATTAGAAGTTGTGTCTACAAATTTGTTTCCCTCTCTAAAGCTATGTCAAATTTTAAACTTAAGAAATCCATCAATCAAGTGTTTAGAATCTTCCACCATATCTCTTATTGCTTAGGGAGCAACAAAATATCCCTTAATAATAACAATTATTAATTTTGAATCTTCTTCTATAAAAACTTGATTGAATCCCATTTATTTCATTCTCCTTATCCCCCACCAAGTAGATGCCTAAATTATTAGCATAACCTTCAATAAGAAAACCATTATGGTCTCTTATCACATCTCCTGCGACAGCCATGCCTAGGGTCCCTTTTGAACAACCATCAAAATTGAGTTTTGTCCAACCTTCCTCAAGAGGCAACCATTTAGTTATTCTTTTGTTATGGATATTAGCCTAGTTCACCCTAGTTAAGTCTTTTTTGATCCCCCAATTCTATTAAATCCTTAGGTTTGCATAAGAATGCATCCTTTTAGAGAATCCATAGTGACCAAAGTTAATATTTTCCTGGATTTGTTGTTTTATACTCAAGAAATCATCTGTATTGCTCCTCTTCACACCTTTTAAGAATCTATTGCTTCTTTCTTTCCATAATCCCCATGAAGAAAATGAGGGAATTTTCCTCCACATATCCTCTATAATAGGGTGGCCAAAAGGGTAACTTTTCTAAAGTTTCCACAAAATCCCTTAGAGAACAAGGAAAAACCCAATCTACCAAAATAATCCTTTAGACATGAGTCTAGACCTATCAATCAACTTGAAAAATGAAGGAAACCAACCCTTTTGAGAGTACTAAATATCCAATGACAAACAATTTTTCATACATCCATCCATTTTTTGAGAGTGGCCTTCAACCCCCTCACATGTGAAAGGTCAATTCGACAAAATAAGTCATTCACAAGTGTTAATTAACACATAATGATAGTGAGTGTGTTTGGTGCAACTCGTATCAACAATATAATTTTCGTGCCAATTTAAATTATCATTGTCATGTGTCAAATTTGAAGGATATGAGCTATCGTGATGGCTCTCGAGCCATAAAAAGTGCGATGGCCTCCAAGGAATGATGACCAAAAAATGCAATGCAAACTCAACACAAGCAAGTTTCTTATCAAATTTAAAGCAATAAAAACTCTTGTGTGTGATCCTAAAACTTAACTCACTACAACAAATCCTTGTGATTTGCTCCATTTTTTGCTCCGTTTTTGCTTCCATCCACTATTTTAATGTATTTTTTGCCAATTTTTTAAAAACCTCAGCGCTATTTATCGAGATGGCGCTATTTTCGGAGTTTATTTGCGCTGACTAGGACAAGTCAGTGCTAATTTTGGTGCTACTTTTCGCTGACATTAGCATCATCTTTGACGCCGATATTGGCTCCGAGTGTGACGCCATTGTTAGCTTTGCATTTGGCTCTGAGTTTAGCTTTGAGTTTAGCGCCACTTTGAGCTCTGATTTAAGCTTCGAGTTTAGCTTCAAGTTTAACACTGGTTTAGACACCCCTATATCGAGGAGAGAATCACTTACGTCACATTGACAAGGTAAATCTATAAGTACTCGACGAAACACAACTCTTGGATATAATGAAGTAATGTCGATGAGACATTGAGATATCGGTAAGACAAATAAGATTGTCTCATCGACACTCCTCGAGTAATGATCAAAAGCATACACCACTATACCGCCGGGAAGGTGAGCAACATATGCGGTAGAGAGGTATACATCGCAACCCCGCAACAAGAAGCCTTGAGCAAGGCGGTAGTGTGGTAAACAACAGAAGGGAAGGGAAAGACACCGCCATACTGCAGTGATAATCACGAGTCTCCCCGACATGGCAGAGTTACACCGATATATAAAGAAATACCGCCAAAGGAAAATATCGATGAGACACTGGCATATCAACAAGAGATATTAACTTGTCTCATTGACACCGGAAACCAATATCAGAGGAACATAAGATCTAATGTCGATGAGACATTGAGATATTGGTAAGACAAATAAGATTGTCTCATCGACACTCTTCAAGTAATGATCAAAACCATACACCGCTATACCGCCGAGAAGGTGAGCAACATATGCAGTAGAGCGGTATGCATCGCAACCCCGCAGTAGGAAGCCTTGAGCAAGGCGGTAGTGTGGTAAACAATAGAAGGGAAGTGTAGAACACCGCCATACCGCAACAGGTATAATAAGAGACAACGGTAGTACAATAATCATGGCATCATTGCAATTTACAACACTAAATGCAACAAATCATGTTAGTAACAATCCATTTGAATATAGCCTGCCAAAATACTCTAAAACTCTAATAAACATACTCTAAATTTTTTGTCAAAATCTTATTTTCAGGCATAGCCCACTAGAATGGAGTTTTCATTTTATTAAACATACAATAAAACCTTTGTTGAAACCTTATCTTTAGGCGTAGCCCGCCAAAATGGAGAAGTGTTTCAGTAAAGAATGACAGAGAATGGTAAGGAGATGTGTGTGATAGGAGGCATAGGATTCATTGTTGTTTATCTTATTCCTGCTTTGATCAACAAGGGTTATAATGTTCGTGCTACTATTTGTAATCCAGGTATTTAATTGACATATGTTTGCATAATTTCAAATTCCTTCAGATGCTTTTGAAGTATCAATGTATCCTATATAGGGTTTAGGATGACTTCTTTTAATTTAAAAAAATAAATCAGATGCTTTTGAAGTATCAACGTGTCCTATATAGGGTTCAAAATAATTTATTTTAATTTAAAAAAATAAATAAATGATGTATTTTTCTGTGTTTAGATAATGTGGAGATCTCCTAAATCTACCCTAGCACATTGTCCTTTTTTGCACTGTGTTCATTACTCCAACTGCTAGGGTTTTGCATTTGACATCTTTAAAATCTTCATGATAATGGCTTTTAAATAGATCTCAGTCTTTGCTTTAATCTTTATCGTGGTAACCCTTGAGTTCCACAATCCACCTTCAATCTCTTCTAAGAACGATGTCTTAAGCTAGACTGCATAGCATGCATATAAAGCAACTCCTTCATACCTGCCATTGTTCCAAGCCACCACTCACCGCCTTCCTTAAAATGCTACCTCCATAAGCACAATAGCATGTTTTAAAATCATGGTTTCTAGTGATTGACCATTAAGGTCACTACTTTCATCAAGATACAATGAGTTTTTGTCTTCAAACTTAAGGCATTATGCAAGATAACATTGTGAATTGCTTGTTGTGTATAATATGATTTTCTTTCACATTTACTGGTTTGCTAACTGCCTTTAAGACTGGATATTACACCATTAGCTGCAATCTCAAACAACTCACTCACTGTCACTTGAAGATTCCTTTCATGAGCATCCTTGTATAAAATCAAACTATGCCCTATAGACTACCTACTTACTAATATAGGGGATTCATTGTTTCATGGTATTTTGAGTTTTATTTAGAAGGGGTTAATATGTGGCATTTTTATGTGCAGGAAGAATAGATTGTGATGCAACGTTTGGGTATGGATAGTTCAGGAAAAATTGGATTGCTATCAGTGTCAGAACTAGGTTGGATTGTACCTTGTGCCGGTCTGAAACACTTACGGGTGTTTTCACTCGGGAGAAAAACCTAAGTGTAGGAATTTCCAAATATTTGATAAAGGAAGTTCCTACATTCTAAAGATAAAATCATAAATCTACTTATCCAATTTATGATCCAGCCTGACATCTTTAATAACCGATAGAGAAAGTTTGTACATTCTAAGATAAAATCATAAATCTGCTTGTCTTTGTACAATCGCTCATTTGAATTATTTCTTTAACAATTTTAGGGCCACGTCCACATACATATCTTCTTTTGCTAGTTGAATGCTTAGGCTCTGCATTTGCTCCAATCTCCATCTAAAATAATCAACAACATGCATTAATTTATGATTGTACCTTGAGTTGGTGTGAAACACTTTCAGGTGTTTTCGCTCTGAAGCAGAACTTGTGTGTAGGAATTTCCAAATATCCGACAAAGAAGTTCCTACATTCTAAAGATATATTCTATGAAACATTCCTTATTTTCTATGAAACAGTGTATATATTCTTGTACTTGTAAATATTCTTTTACTGTTATGTCTATTAAAGAAAATAGAGTTTGAATAAAAAATGCTTCACCCTTTTTTGTAAGTATGTGAATTATTGTTTAAGGAAAAAATATTACAGTGCTTACATTTTCAGTTTACTAGTTTCAAATCTTCATTTTCTATGTATATAAAATTTTATGTGCTCTTTATCTCTAATGACATAAAATAGTAATGTCATATGAATCAGGGTTTTCAATTTTAGCACCATCATTGTCCACACTTTTCATATCCTGTTCACTTTTAAGTACAATCATCAAAATTTTATTTTTATTTCTTGTCCCAGTTAATCTTGATTCCTTTCAGCACAACATAGTAGGTTGCATGTAAAATTTCAAACATTTTGTTTGCATTTTTTGTATATATTATTTTCTCAATGCATCATTATGTAACAATTTCACTTTTGAGATATACAGTAAAAATAAATGAAAGCACATGTTTTCTTTGTCAAGGGAAATGTATGGTGAATACCCTATGTCTTTCAGATAAGTGTGCAAGCGAAATAAGACATAACGATTGAATCTGATTTTCTACTATACAAATTTTTTTTATGCGGAGGTTAGTAACTTATCATTGATTAGTTTTGGCTAAGAAACAAGGTGTTTCTAAACTATGGCTAGAGGGGGACTCTCTTAATGTGATTAATTGTCTCATGATGAAATGTCCTCCTTCATGGTCAATTGCCAATTTTATTAATGACTCGATATCTATTATTAACTCTTTTGAGGAGATCAAAATCACACATGTTTTTTGTGAAGCGAACATGATGGCTAATGGGGTTGCCAACATGGGAGTGGCTGAGAGATCTGAGTAGGATTCTTTTGAATTGCTACCTCTTAATCTGAAGTGTATTTCTAATGATGACCAACTGGCTTGTTTCTAGGCAAGATGTTCTCGGGGAAAGGTTTTTCATTATGATTTTAAGTTGGGTTTTGCATGTCGACCCTTTACTCTTTTAGTTTCATTATTCTTTCCTTGGTTTCGTAGAAGGATGGACTGGCGTTTTGGCGGGTTACTTGGAATGATAAGCCCACACGTATTGTGGGTGTTTTTTGTATTGTTTTGAGTAGCGCATCTGGTTCATTTTACTTTTTCATTTCTTCAAGGTGTTCTTGGGTTTTCGTTTGTTTCCTATCATTATGGGTGGTGACCGTTGCAAAATTGAGTCGATTTCCTGTGAAGAGTTTCAGAAAAATGCTACTGTGTGGGAGCACTTGGAATTTGGGGGGGGGTGGTTACTCAATTTATGTAGAGAATTCAATGCCCAAACCCTAATATAATGGATTTATTTGTGAAAGGATGGAATGGGAGGTCTTTGTGTTACTAGGGCATTGAGTTTCGAATTGAAGAGGATTTTATTGCAGAGGTAACTGGTCTTTCAGTTGCTGGGAGAAAGTTTTTTAGAGGCAGAGGAGTGGCTAAGAATGCTTTTGCGAGTTTCTTTAAACATGACGAGAGGAAGAAGGTTAAGGAAATTGGAAGTGGAGGTTATGCTAGGAAGTCCTTGAATTTTCTTTGGAGGGACCTTGTGTTGGACATTATGCACTACTTCACCCTTGAAGGTGGATTCTATGGTTTACACTCACCATTTTATGCTCTTAAATCATTTTAGGCATAATGTTTCGGTCTCATTTCCTTTTTACCTATTACATTCTATGGAGAAGAGTATTGAAGACCACATAAGGAACCCTAAGAAGGCGGTTCTTCATCAAGGGCTTATGTGTTTTATTTTTGCTCATATCGAGCTAAAGTTGATCTTGGTCTCCCCTAAAACTCCTGGTAAGAAGGAAGTTAAAAAGGATGGGTATGAAACAGGGGACTTTGCCGGTGAATGGGTCAGTAGTTTGGAGGAGGAAGAGTTGGAATATGAGGATATGTCTGTTGATGGAGGCTTTGAGGAAAGGGATGAGGAATCAGAAGAAAGGGGTAAGGGCTATGAGACTGATGTGGAGTTGCAGGAGACTATGGCTAATTCTGTTAGAAAATATTTGAAGGGGAAAACCAAAGGCATGAAGAAAGTTAAAGCTTCCGCCAAAAGGAAAATTGAGGTGGTTGCCCCTGGTTCGAATGTGAATCCCACGTTGTCTTCTGGAAAAGAGGGTTTGAAGGGTTGTCATCCTATGGGTGATGAGGGTTTGAAGGGTTGTCACCCTATGGGTGATGTGGATTCTTCAGATTTTGATTGTGTTCAAAATGCTTTGTTAGGGAACCCTGTTCCTGGTAAGGACGGTCTGCTAGAGAGCTCCCTAGTGCAAGGGCTTAAGGTGTCAGTTAATTTGGGTGATCAGTTGAGTGGCCTTATTGATATGGGAAACTCTAAGATGGAGGTGAAGCCTAATGAGACCGGCCCCGTGGATATGAAGGGGATTGATGCGGTTAATTGTTCTCAAGATTTTTCTGCTATGGAGAAGGAAATGAAGAAGGAACGTCTGGAGGCGTTAGCTGATTTGGAGAATCTTCCAAATAAGGAGAGGATAAAGGTGGATGTTGAGGATTCCCCAACCAAAGAAGAGGATGAACAAAATAGGGATTGTTCCGATGCCCCTGTTGACTTGGAGCAGAAGGGTCAGCCTCCAGTTAATTGGGATGAAATTGACACATATGTTTTGTAGAATGGTCAGAGATGGGATGAGAAACCTGCTTTCCTTGGTTAAGTGGTTATTTTATGAGGTCAAGGAGCTCAATCTTTAGATGAAAAATTGGCAGGATGTTTGTGTTGCTATGCTAAGAGGTAACCAAAAGGAGTGGGAAATAAAAGGCAAAATGAAATTATTGCATAGTATGCTTGATAAGCTACTGGTCGATGCTGATTGTTTGGGGGTTTCTCATGAGGAAATAATTTCCTCTTTGGAATTTATTGTTAATAAAATGTTAGAGGACAGAGTGGAAAGTCTGGAGGATAAAATGGGAAAGATGTTGGAGGACTTGAAAATGGTGGTCAATATCAACAATAACTCTTTGAAGACCACTGCTATGGGTCTTTATATTATGAATGAGAAAGCGCTAAATTGGACCAGAAAACCGCTTGACTTGGGTAATATGGAGGAAAGGATTGAAGAGATTAGTGGCTCTTACCTGGTGGAGAAAGCAGAAGCTTCTACTCCTGTGCTGGAGAAGGATGTGTAGGTGGGTCCATGCTTTAGGACGAGGAGCAAGATGAAAAAGAGGGATGTTGTTGCTGTTGAGAAGTTGAAGGATGTTATCAGTATCCATGAGGAGGTCATCAAGGAGAACATGGCCTCGACTAATGTTTTAGATAATTTTTTGTAGTTTATGCTTCCTCTTTTGGTTTAGTAGGTTTGCTGATGTTTTTTACTTTTAGGTTTGTTGACGGGTTGCTAATGTTCCATCTTATGTCAACTTTTTGGTTTTTTGGGCTGCTGGGCTTAATGGTTTAATTTCTCTTGCAGCTTGGCATCGTTGTAAAGGGTTTCAAGGCCCCTTCAAAACCTGTTTTTCCTTATCAAAAACTGATTCAATATGATTTTCTACTGTACAATTGTTTTTTATGTGCTTTTTACTTTTTGCATGTGGATTACCCTCTGAAAGAGACTACTTATCTTTTCTTAAATGAATCCTTTACATTTCCTGTCTATGAAAGGAAATTACTACTTGACAATAGGTTTGTAAACTTCATACAAATTAAGATTGGTGTAAAAGGCCATCCCCGCAAATGTTGTTTGGTCTAGAATTATAATGGAAAATAAAAAAGCTTGTTACGAGAATAAAATATGTTTTCAATTTTCCAAGTACAACATAATATTACTAAAGCATTTCAAAGTTTAGGCATTTGAGATTCATGGAAAAATTAAACACATTTATGAAAATTAATAACATTCGATTTTCATAGTCGATGATAGTTATGTAAAAATTTGCATAGTTTATCCAGAAATCACATAACATTTATGAAAAGGTCATTAGTAATTTTCTCACAAAAAAATATCAAAATAAATTTAGTGCTTAATCAATGTTGTCTCATCTATTTCCACCCACTTTCCTCTCAACGATTTAGTATTTTTATGTCATTCCCATCCTCTCTCCATGGCCTCCTCTATGAATAAAAATGTTGCCATAGAAGCTTTCACCGCACTACCATCGAGAAGGGAGAAGCAACTTGTAGGACGACAGTAAAAACCACTCTATTGCATCAAGCTGATGAAGGAGCCACGAGACGGCGGTGGTCACTGCACGCCAATGGTAGAAGACTTGTAGGACCGCGGTAAAACGTACAATGATAGGTGCTCAAAATCAAAAATTTAAAAATTTCCTATGTGAAGGAAGAAATCAGTGGACATAAAAAGAGAAAAATGTCATGCGAAGGAAGAGAGCAAGGCACTACCAACAACTGAAGAGATCACGAAGCTAGGATGCACGAAGGAAGTCCAGTGAGGAGAGTACACAGGTATTTGAATTTGTACATAAGATTATATCAAATTTATTAAACAATATTTATTTATTTTTTCTTCGATTGGTGATAATATTTTTATTTTATTTAAGATAAATCAAAATATACAAAGCTCCAAATAAAAAGTTATTCCAACACCATCACATCATGTCTGTTAAAATAGAATAAAAACCTATAGATCAAAAATCCCTACCACAATCGCTTGAAAACTATCCAACTAACTACTAACCAAACACCAGCTATTTACAGTATCAAAACCAAAAGCAGGGCATAACCCCTTAAGTTTATACATCAACATCTAGCTTAAACATAGTAAACTAGTTTATGCGAAAGTTCCAGAAGCACTGCCCAGATGCAATGGGTACATTTCCACGAGTGGCTTCACCTTCTGTTTGGGACACAAACCCTTCTTCTCACACAACTCCTCTCTGGTGATGGCTTTGAGTCTTGCTATTATCTCCTCAGTCTCCATTAATTCGACGCACAGTTTCAAAGCTTGCCACCCCCATTTCGCACCCTCTCTCCACATGACTTTGGTTTTTCCTTTTGGCCACCTAATGAAAGGGTGACTTATCTCTTCTACTTCCAGGTCCACACCTTACATGCCTTCTCTCACAAAGCCTTTTCCTAGTATAGCCCTTTCCGGGATACTCTCCATGTTCACTAAGAAATCGCTATGCACCAACACTTTCATCACTTTCCTTACAACCTCCACCAATTCTCCTAAGTTTAGTCCCCGCGCCATAATCAGAGAGTATATATCCATATTAGTCTAATATTTGTGCTTCAAATTTTTGAAGCCATTACCTAGAATGATTTGCATAGATTGTGCCACCTTCACATCCTTGTATAGGAACAAGCCACACAGTCTCTTCATCGTCACTTTGCCATCAAAAGGATCCAATTTCCTCCTCACTTTCAGAGTTAAGTTGGCCTCCATTTCTTCTCTGGTGCGTTAGCCACTAGACTAATTCACACCACCATCCTAACACTCTCCTTCCTCTCGCAAACAAAGAAGCGTCAAAGGAAATGCAAGAAAAAACTTCATTACATAGCAAATTGTTGGCCATCAACATTAATGTCGAACGTATGTCAAATGCCGACAAAAAGAGCTAATTCTTCAATAATTTTGAAAAACATTCCTTCAATAATTTGTAAGTATATTTAATATGTTAAATGATATATATATTTTATTTCCTTGGAAAAAGTAAATGATTGCATATTAATTAGTTTAAAAGTAAATGATTGCATTTTTGGCTTTGGATTCTAATTCATCCCATGTTTTACCTTCATCCTCTTCAGAATTTTCTTCTTCTTCTTTGTCCTCCTCTAACTCCACAAGAGATTCATCTTCTGAACCTTCCTCATCTGATTTTGATTCCTCTTCTACATCAGAGGGTTCGTATCCTTGATCTGACTCTTCTGAATTATCAGAATCAGAATCACTAGCTTCCATATTCAAAAATTCCCAACCACCATCTTCAATAAATTTATCTAGATCATCAGTAATAGTCTTCAAAATTGGCTGCTAGTTCAAGTTCATTCTGCTTTCATAATACTTTATATCCATGAAAAACAAGCTCTCTAAATGGTATATCAAACTCTAGTTCAAAATATTTTAGATGAGGCTGCTCCTATAGCTCTCTTACTCACTTGAAGAATCCTTGAAACTTTGACTTCTTAACATTCAAAAGATAAATGGAATGTCCTCAACACCCAGTAGAGCTATCCAAAAAAGCTAACTAAAAGCTAACCCAATTTTTTAGTTTAATAATTTAATTATAAAGTTTAAACTTTGAATGCTAATTTTTTTATGTGTTATTGGCTTATTGCAGGCTGCAACATTGTTTAATATTTATATCTATAAATTGTCTCTATCACATTAATAGTGTGTCAAAATGGAAAGGAACTTGTTGGAAGTAGTATGCTCTAAATTGCCAATACTTAGTGAATCTAGATCCATAGTTAGTAATGTCTCTATCACATTAATAGGTGTGTCAAAATGGAAAGAAACTTGTTGGAAGTAGTATGCCCTAAATTTCCAATA